>JBAMHZ010171061.1:4940-27795 GCA_037177395.1 Alpinia galanga | reverse complement strand
CTGTTGAGTTTAGAACTCAACTAGCTAAGGTCAGTCGATCAGTGTGGTAGACAATCAACTGATGGGATGATCAGTTGACTGATCTTACTATGGCTGGACATAAAAGGGTTAGCATTCAACTGATTGTGAAGTCCAATTGATTGGTGGTACTGTGCAAAGCCACAGAATGATCGGTAGTCAACTGCTAGGGCATGACAGTTGACTAATACTTGGAGCAGTCAACTGATGGTGATTACCAGTCGAGTGATCCACGTAATCCAATGTGGATCATGTTGTTGGAGTTGCAATCACACAATGGTCACACAATCAATCAACTGGGGGTAAGGTCAGTCAATTGGTAGGCGAAAATCAGTTATTAAAGACCATATAAAAGAGGATTTAGCAGAGAATTTCGGAAGCTGGTTCTTAGGGGCTTTGAAGGGGAAATGTTGTTGCATTCTAAACCTTCAAGGAGCATTCCAAAGTAACTAAAATCTACAAGCAACAAAGCATTATTGTATAAAGTGATTTTTGTACTTGTATTTCATTTTATTTCTTTATACTTATATTTGGTTGTTTTCCCTTGTACAAGAACATATTATAAGAAGGTTTTTTCCACCTTGGTGTTCATCCAAAGGAGAAGATAATGAAACCTTGAAAGAGGAGTAATCTGTCTTAAGGATTGTCGTAGAGTAGGAGTGGATCTCTGAACCATGTTACATCAGTTTGTTATGTTTGTATTGATTTCTATTTATATGTTATGTTTCAGCTGCATTAATCTCTTGTAGATGAGCACGAACACATACGGATAAGATTGAATCGAAGAAATGTTATTCACTCCCCTCTAGCGCAATCACACGATCCCCAACAGAGAGGACTTCCATTACTAAAAACGGCGGATGAAATGTTTCCTAAAAATGGGCATGGACATGTGGTTCACAATAAAAAGGGAATATACGACTCCAGTAGATGATTCGAGTGAAACACGAGATCCGGAGAAATGAACCTCCGATATAAAGAAAAAATCCCAAATCGACTACAAGACACTCAACACTTTACAATGCAAACTCACAAAAGAAGAGATAAACTGAGTCAGACCATTCGACAACTCCAAAGAATTATGGAAAAAGCTGATCAAACTACACGAAAGATCAAATGACTCAAAGGTAACAAAGAGGGATATTTTATTAAATAAAATATAGGATGGAGAGAATGCAAGCCAGCTTCATATCAGGATCAAGGATATCCTAAACGGGCTCCACCTCATTGGACACTAAATAGAAAACCAAGATTTGATAATGTATATTTAAAAGCATTTCCCTGAAATACCTTATGGGCATCAATTGTGGATGTATATAAGGTATCTAGGGATCTTTCTTCAATTAAATTAGATAAACTATTTTGTGAACCAGAACTGCACGAGCAAGCTAACTCGGGTCAAATTGAAAATGGTATAGTTTTGGTTGTAGGCACAAACAATAGCAAAGAAAGCAAGAAGAAAATCAGGCCCAGACATGAATCTGAAGATGAGTCAAATTCGGATCCAAATGGAAATGAAGAATTGGTAAATATAGTCCGAAGAATGTTCCATAAGAAGAAAAGGTTTACTAAAAAGATAGTAGAGAATAAGCCGAGCAGACCTAGGTTTGAAGTCACCTTCTATAAATGCAACGACAAAGGACATTATAAATCAAAATTTGCAAACCTAAAATGGGAAGAAAAGCCAAACAAGGAAAAGAAGAGAAAAACATTAAAGGCCACTTGGGACAAATCTTTATCAAAGGAGTCGGAATCAGAAATATCAAAGACTAGCTTCATCGCATTCATGGCAGCCGATGAATCCAAATCCAACTCAAGCGATGAACTGAATCAGAATTAAGCCACGGATCCGTATCCGATTTAGAATGTTCAAATGAAGTAACTTCTCTCTTAGAAGATAAAATGTGTAAAATTATAAATTGTTTAGGAAATAAACTTATAGAATTTGAAAACCAAGTTAAGTTGCTCCTTAAGGAAATTCAAGAACTTAGAAAACAAGTTAACTCAAAATCTTCAACTTGCCAATTTCAAAATAGAAACTCAACTCAAGTTGCAAAGCTTAAGGAAGAGAATTCTACCTTGAAAAGTCAAGTAGAATATCTTAAAAGATTGTTACAAAAGTTCACTTTCGGCTCCAAGTACCTTGACATGATACTTGGATTCCAGCGAACCATGTACAATAAATCGGAACTCACATACAAAGCAAAGACCTCAAATAAATCATATATGTCTTTGTTCAATAAAAATACTAAGAGTCGAGTTCAAGCATGAGTCTCTATAACTTGTTTAGTTAGTTAAATAGGATCAAACTAATATTGGATCCCTAAAGGTCAAATTCATTATGTGAACAAGACCTATCAAGGCTATAACTCAAGGGGAGCTGATACACTGTGTGTTACTTTAATTAGATAAACTTTTGCATGTTTAATTACTCTCTTATTACTTAATTTAGAATGACTAGATAGAAAAGAAAGGAGTTTAATCTTGACAACCTAGTATTAGAGTTAAGTGAACTGATAGTAAGTTAGGGAACCTTATTAAGGTGCATGTCTAGGCTGGATGAGGCGCGTCCAACTGGTACACTGAGCTGAATGGAACTAACTGAAGCTAACTCACTTAGTTCTAAGCTAGTTAGACCAAAGATTAATTGTAAGTTAGTTAGTATTAGCTTCTTAAATTAGCTTTGTCTGAGGAAGTGATCAATTTGATATCCAAGAAGGCCCCTGTGCCTCACCACAACTTGAAAGCTTATCTAAAAAACAAACAATTAACTGACATAAGGCTAAACTTATATCTAACACAAAAGTAAATACTTTCACTAATTATTAAAATTGAACAAGTAAAATCATCTCACAAAATACATTAGGTTAACTTGTATTGAGAATTAGACTAGGTGAGATGAATAAGGTTAACTCAATTAAATCAATGTTGGGTTATTAACATCATTTCAAGAAAATCTCTAGAAAATTTGTTTTGAAAAATTAATAATGTTGTATTCAAAATTAATTTACAAAATACTAAGGAATTATTTTAAAACTTTAAGTTCTGAAAAATTATCTTAAAATATTATTTTTAAATATGAGACATTTAATTACTATGAGCATAAGTTAAGGGAAGATTGAAAATAATTAAAGGGTTTAAAAGTTTTAAGTTTAAAAATATATGCTTTAATTGAGAGGGAGATTTTGAAAATTCAGGTAGTTAGAAATTTTTGAGAACTTTGAATTAAGAAGGAAAATTTGAAAATCCAAGTGTTTAAGAACTTTTGAAAAGAGCATGAATAAAAGGGGGAGATTGTTTTTGTTTTTAAGGATTTAAGGTTAAAATTATATGCTTTGTTTAAAGTAGAGAATATAAGGGAGAAATTGAAAATTTATTTAAGGAGGAGTTTAGATATTTTTTTGGAAGTTTTTATGCTTAAAAAATATTCTTTTAAGGGGGAGAAGATAAGACTTTCAAAATTAAAATTTTAAAACACATGATTAAAATTTCATGTTTTTGATCAAATTTTAGATTTGTAAGTCTAAATGAGTTTAAAAATAGTTTAGTTATTTTTAAGGTTTTACTCTTCTTTGAATAATAAAGCTTAAATACATTTAATGGTATGTCAATCTATTTTCAAACACTTAGATAAATTCAAACATTGAAAACTTTTTGCTTTAAGTTTTACATGGTGTTAAAATTTGACATATATAAGTTATCTTTCATGTTTTGATGTATGCCAAAGAAGGAGAGAAATCATATTTAAAGTTTGAAAAGTTAAAAGCATTTGGAAGAAAACATTTTTAGAGTTTGAAAAACTTTGCACTTTAGAATGAGAAGTTTATATGTTTAAGTTTACAGTTGATATATTAACCTAACTTTAAACGATGTGTTATCGTACATTAAAAAGGAAAAAATTATTAGTGTAAAGAGCACCACTCCTAGATTTTAATATATAAAACAAGGTTTAAAGTTAGGATTATATTTGATCTAATGTGAATGTTAAGTGAGCAAGCTTAATAGGAAAGTCCTAATAGGTCAGGTTGACTAGATACCAGGCAAAATGAAGGAAGTCCTAGTAAGTTAGTGAACTAGATACTAAGCAGAAGTCTTGATGGATCAAAAGAATCAAACACCAGGTAAGAAGTCCAGATGTCAGAAAGGTCAAACAACTGATAAGAACTCTAGTTGAATCAAGAGGACCAGACAGCCGACAGAAAGATCTAATGGGTCAAGATCGGACGTCAAGCAAGGAAAATCCAAATAGATCAGATTGACCGGATGCTTGGCAGGTAAGCTCATGAATGAAGTAGTAAGAACGAGTCTTCGGTTGAGGACAAAGGTAGGTGTCAATCTCACGAAGGGTCAGACTAAGATTTCAAAGTCGAAATCAGACAGTATTACTACTGCCAATATTATTTATATATTTGTATGTGTCCAAATGACTAGACCGGATCCAGGTGACCAAATCAAGTTCAGGCGACCGGACTAGATCCAAGCGATTAGGATGCTGAGAAGGCAACTCGAGCTGGCATCTGCGAGACCTAAATGATAGGGACAACAGACGCCTGGACCAGATTCAGCACCTAGAAAAGAAATTTTCAAACAGCATCGGAGCAAATAAGGCTGAATTAAGGCACCTAGACCAAGTATAGACACCTAGAAAAGCTAAGTTGTCATTTTGACATGTCGATGTGGGGGCACCTGAAAGGTGATCCAAACAACTAAAAGAAACCAATAAAAGAAGTGATGAGGCAACTTCAAAAAAGAATATGCATTCCTCTCATTCTTCTTTCTTGTACCGTGCCTTCGTTTGCAAGCTCCGTCGAGTCATCTAGTCACTCCGCTAACAACCAAGACTCATTTCACATATTACTTATTGGTATAATAATTTTCTTTATTCTCTTTTTACACTTACATTTATAAAGAAGGATACGGTGTTACCTTACCCTCAAATCTTTGCAACATGGGGTATTCATTTGCAACATGGACGACCATTTTGCAACAGCAAGACAACACAGAGCATTCCGATTCGTGATGCTTCCAAATTACAATGCATATGAAGGGGTATTCATTTGCAGCATGGACGAACATTTTGCTTCATGTGCGTCAAGATAATTATAAACACCTCAGACCATCTGTCGCTGCTGCCGACGAGCTAAAGAATTGCTGTCTAGATTATGGCTCTTAGAATGAGCAGAAAGACAAGATCATAATTGAATCTCATCATCCCTTCCTGTGTCTCTTTCCATTTTACAACTTTTTCGAACTTCACACAATACAAATGTTAGTTCTATTCAGATTTCACAAGAAACGATTTCCTCTCCGACAAAGGGAAAATTATCTCACAGATGTTACGGATGATACCTCGATCGTACAGGTTATTCTTAACAAGCAATTCTTCCTGTTGCAACGGGGACTTGCGGAAAAAAGCCCTGAATTTGCTTTCGCGAGGTTTTGCATCTCCGCTGACTGCCTGTATACTGTCCTTCAACGCTGCAGCACTAGCTTTGGCTTCATTTAGTTTCCTCTTCCAGCTTATGTAGTCTTCCCACTTGAAAGTCTGCTAGTTCAACCTCATTATCCATTAGCAATCAACGTGAGGATAATTCTGGTAGAGCTGAAGTAGAGAGAGAGGAGTCGCACCTCATTTGTTGTGGTGTTAGTCAGGCAGAGATGGGCATGGTAGCCAAAGAATCCAGCCAGCAGCAATGAGAGTATTGTAAGGAATACTATCAGAAGTATTTGGGTATTATACGAACCCAGCAACCACTAGAAGATTCCATTTATCAGATTGCAGAAATGTGAGAAATCAATTTGAAACATACAAAAAATGGAAAAGTAGTTCATCCTACCTGCACCAGATGTGGAGATAAGCTAGAAAGGGAATGTTCAACGCCATAATAAACTGAAAAAACAAGAGGAGAAATCACTTGACAAACAAAAAAAAAAAGTTGCTCCTAGGGAAAATGGATTACACGGTGATATTTACCAGTTAAAATGTATATTATCTTGTGTTCTTTCAGTTGACCAGCAAGAATTAACACAAGGACAAATGCACCATATATACAAATAATGAAATGCCTGCCAAGAAGATTATGGAATTCAGGAATAAAAAACCCACTTATGACAATTAGATTAAATAAAATAAGCAACTCTACATAGACTTGGTTGGTGCCACAATGGTTAAAAAGAAAAACATTTCTATAACAATATACTCATAAGAAGAGACATGTAAACAAAGATCATTGTCATCATTAAGCTCTATTTATTTCCACTACCTCATTGAGATATATGCGGCCCTATATCACTAGTAATATTTAAATTAATTAAATTATTTTTTTATTATACTAATAAGTGGTTTCTTTGGTCTTGCACTGCTCCTTTTACTTTTCACCTTTCATTCTAATAGATTTAACTACTTTAACAAAAGGATTTATTGATCTTCATTGAACATGCTCATACCATCGCTACCTATCTTCTCTAATTTCAACTTCTATTGAAGTGACAAATGCTCTCAAATATTAGTATTTTCTAAGTTGCTTGTTTTATCAAGAAACTGACACCCAAATAGGGCTTATAGCCATGAATGGTCAGAAATGGTCTAGAAGTTGGTCCTCATTAGCGAAGATCCTTGTCTTACTCATAGAAGAAGCCTCTCGCTATCAAATAGAGCAGAATATTCATGGAATTCTCCCCACAGAGAATCTGTCCTACACTCCTGAACCTTTAATCAAGAGACACTAGATTTAAGCTCCCTTCCTGATAGCTCCATACATCCATCTTAATACTCTCATCTCTAATTCCATTGACTTTGTGCACATGTTTTCTAATAGATCAACGCTTCAATCAACAAAATGAAGGTTATCCCATAATCTTATAAAATTTCCCTTTTACCCAAAATGATATATGATATTATTCCTATTAATGATATCATCATCAATTTCCTCTGAATTTCATGCATCCATTCTTTATCCTATTAATAATATTATCATCAATTTCACCCTTGTCATCAAATACTAAGTAAATACTTCTAATATAGAAAGGGAACTTAGATCTACAAACAAAAAAAAATAAAAACCAACTTGGAAGTCATTCTAAGTGATAAACCAGTAATAATATTAATATTATGATTCTAACACCAGGCAAACGTTTGGAAGTAAACTGAAGCTAAGACCTAAAAAGTTTAAAGTTGTTTTAAAACAAATGGAAGAATAGAGTTACATTTTGACAAGTAAATAGTTCAGACATAAATTCAGAAAGAAGCTGGGGTACAACTAATCTTCGTTACCATAGCAGATTGACATTAAGCTGATTGGGAACTCCTGTAAAAACTTTCAAGTGATAAACCAACATTGATAGAAATATGGATCAATCTGTCCTGTGTTAGAAAAAATGGTTTCAGATTTGACAGCCTCCATGGTCACTTACTACCTAAAAGATTGAAGAGTGCCAAGTTTCTATGAAGCATTTGTCTCAGGCTCATCCATTGAACCCAGTTGACCGAGGAAAATAAAACCCAAAATTTAAATTTTCAGTTTTTCAAACACACTGTCATCCAACAAATGGAATATAAACTAGAAAAAAAATAGCCTACAAAATGCAGAATTTGCCAACATCTCCAGATTATGCAACAGATTTCACTTGCCACAAGAACATATAATTTGCCAAGAAAAATAATCATTGGATAATGCAATAAGACAATAGAAGAAATTTAAGATGACTATCTGTAAATTTAATTTACATAAAAGATTAGTTTGAAAAGGAAAACATACAAAAAATCTGAAATATTTCCAATTTAACAGGTTAACACTGACCAGAGAAGGAAGGCCATGAAGTAGCGGGTGTTTTTTTCCCCAATGCAATTATTCTATATTCCAAATAAACTATGTTAGAAGATCTTATTACTGCAGTAACAATTTATAGTTCAAATGATATCAAATTAGAGCATCAAATATTAGAATACAAAGACTACAACTAGAAGATACAAAATAAACCTAACCATCCAACCGCAATGGTGGTCAAATCGGGCAACACACCTATTGCATACACTACAATGCTTAGATCTAGCAGGTCTGCATTTGGGTGCAACTCATATCAGATAAAAATAAACAAAGGGTGCAAAGAAATTGCAATCACATAATAGAACAAAAGCATAATCACACTTTTGGATCCTGCAAGTCCCACATTCTTTCTCCTCGTATATTATATTATCATATGGATATACAGATACATATTTGGAAACATTATCAGCTGTCACTGTTCCAGGATCTGAAAAGCTAGTCAAGATAAAAAGAATAACTCCAACACCTACAGCAACAATACCCATATACCTGAAAATTATAATTTCTTCATAAGAAAAGATCAAATTACTCTAAGATTCAAACTAATTGCAAAATAACACAGATCTTACCAGTGCAGTTCACTGACATAGTAACCAGGAATATATCTGAAGGATGATCTTCCAAAGATGAAGTATGTCACACAAACAATGGAAAGATAGAATATCTGCAGATGGCACAATGATTCACTATAACAGAAAATTAGAAAGCAAAAGCAATAACAAAAAGAGTTAAGAAAATCCAAACATAAAACCAAACAAAGATGTGAAGCTCCTTTTTATCAATATGACAACATATCAATAGATGTCCAGGTCCATTTGTTTCACAACAAATAACTTATATTTGCAAAATATTTTCCTAGGGAAACTTTTACAAAGTAAATCAACTATTTTATAATGGAAAGATATTTCACCTCTCTTCCCTTCCTGCAGGGACTGTCAACTGTGACAATTGGCAGTCCTTGGTCAGCCACCCAGGACAGCAGACCAACTGTCATTGGCCAGAAAGGGACTCTTGGTGGCCAATTGACAAGGACTAACATCAGCCCACCGATTATGACTATCTTTAGCAAGCTGGCAGGGACTTTCAGCAGTCAGCTGCCAACTAGTCAGTGAGGATGCTTGTAGTCATTTGTCTACAGACAGGGACAATAGGCAATCACCAGTTGCTTGGCAGGGACAATCAATGATCTACAGATGGTCAACAGGTTCATATGGGATTCAAGAATTGGTAGAGGCAGTGGAGGGGACTTGAAGAGAGAGGGGAGTGGATTACTTGGGTGGAGAGAATAACTTCTGCTCATTTAAAAAAGGAGTCATTTGCCCTTAAAATGCCTTATACTTTTTGTTGACCAACAAAATGTTTTGTATTGTTTGAACTAACAAATGCAATATGAAATTTTACTATATCACTAGACATTATATAATAATCATTGCTTAGTATGATTTCCATCCCTGTATCAAGAGATATATTTCTAATATGCAAAGTAGAATCCTTAATTCGATAGAAAATAAGACATTTAGTTTAGTTGGTTGACAAATATCATAAATATAACTAAATATAGAACGAATCATGCTAAGTGATTTTTAAATTTTTTAAGTTGATATCTTGCATTAGTAGATCATGACGCTTGTTTTGTTTAGCTTCCTTGTTTGATTTATTTTGATGATATGAATGAGTTAAATTAGAGACTATAAGTAATGTCCCTAAAGAGGGTTATTTAAGATTAAATTATTAAGAGGCTCATCTAAGGTGTCTTTGAAAGACTCTTCTAGATTGTCATCAAAAAGTTGTTTTGGCTTCTGGTGATGTATGCAGGTTCATTTCACTTAAGAAAAGTTGTTTTGTTTTGATATTTGTTAGACAGTCGTTGATTAATGTTTAGTGAAATATATCTTTTTACTTTATGTTAACGTCTAATGGGTTCTTCTTCATCTTGATCTCTAATGTTCCACTAAGTGTGAATTTTACAAATCATACTTGTTCAGTTGAGATTAAATTATGTTGTTTAAAATAATTTTCAATGTCATCTAATCAATCAAGCAATATGTTGGATTCACACTTCCACCAAATATAAGGGCATCTTAACATGTGGTTCACAAAAATAATAAAATTCTTCTTTAGATATAGGACGACATGATTGTGATCTTGTATACATGTCATTCATAAATTTAAGTGTATGAAGAATTTAAATTCACCGGTTGCATGGGGCACATTCCTAAAATTTAAATCTATATATTGGTATGGTATTTTCTCTCACTAAGTTAATTCAAATATTGACAAGTAACGATAGTTAATAAAATAATATGATAAATTAAATGAAATGTAGAAGAATATGATAAATTACTAACATTCCAATAAAATAATTTAACTAATGATGATATTTTATTTATGGATGAAGGCCAAACTAAATAAGAAATATATTTTTCAATCGATGATAATTAAACTAAATAGGAAATATTTTATTGATAGATGATCATTAAATTAACTAAGAAATATTCTTTTATGAATAATGACCAAACTAAATAGGAAAAAATGATGATATTTTTTATTTTTATAAATAAGATAATATGTATGAAATTATGAGAAAAATTAAATAAATGAGAGTAATTTAAAATTATCAACAAAATAAACAAAAATTAATTTTTAGGAAAAGGAATTGCATTTGTACGGGATGATGCAAGATTCGTTAATATTGAAGTTGCCTAAGTTTTGAACTGGGCCAATGGAGGAAGATAGTCAATCTGCTCTTTGTTGGATCTAGAAGATAATATAATTTCTCGTAGATAAAAATGCAAAAGCTCAGTTAAATAGTTTTAGAGATTCTGTTGGCTTTTGTCTGTGCGTTGTTTGCAATCAAGAAGAGCTAGCATATGATGATTGGACTAGTGTAATGAGCTAGCATTGGTGGATTAGGAAGGCAACAGAGCAACAAGATTATGGTGTGATGTTTGAGAAAATCATGACGTCTTGCTTTAGTGGATGGCGACATGGATCAACTTTATTGGTGGTTATAGAACAATGGCTGACAATTTGACGGGATGAGACTGATGAGGAATCGCAAGGCAGAAGGGCAAGCTAGAAAAGGTGACAAAGATCGTCATAGTGGCACCATCGATGCTTCTAGTGGTGATGTGGTACGAACTCTATATTTCCCTCTTTTTTTCTCACTATTTTTTTTTCTTTTGTATTGCCGCCTTCCTTTTTTATATATATATTTACAATAACTATCTTTTTTTCACACTCTCTCTTTTTTCTCACTTTTTATTTTTTACTTTTTTTTCATTCTTTTTTTTTTAATTCTCAACTCCTTTTTCTCACTTTTTTTTTTTTTACTTTTTTCCTCTCTCTCTTTTTCTTTTTTTTCTTAATTTTTTTTTCTTTTTTATGGCAAGGCCAATGATGGCAAAGTCGATGATACACAAAGATAATAAAAGGGGAAGGGAATCCAATTAGAACCTGAAAACAAATGGGAATAGAGAAGTAATAATTGGTGGAACAAACTCATAAAAGGTGATAGTAAAAGTAGATGTGTGGAGGATGTGGTAGAGGAAACGATATATATGTGATGATAAGGAAAAACAAAATCACAATAAAGACTAGTGAATAAATAAATATTTAAAGAAATAAATTAGGTCTCGGATTGCAAATGAGCTGTAAATAGGGGCAAAGCTAAAATTTAAGGATGATGGGTAATGGAAATTACTAGTACTGAAATTGAATCACTAGGCTTCGGTATTTGATACCAATTGACGCAATGCCAAAATGGAAATAATTATCCAAGAACTAAGAACAAAGTTGATGAAGCGAAGAAAGAAATCACCTCACCCAGATTGAAGGAAAAACCCTCACAAAAAGAAGTTAAATTGGAAATTGTAGACTTTATTATAAATTTGACTCCATGGAAAATATGAAAATGAATATTTTATATAAATAAAATATAATAATCTTATTAGGGATTATAATTATACCTAATTTATTACCAAAATAGAAATGTTAATTATCGTATAATAAAAAAAAATCTCTAATTTACTGTAGATGTGTCAATCTTGAAGATTTTTCAAATTCTTTCTTTTAGTTGTGGATGAGCGAATCTAAAATTAATCTTCAATTTATTTTCTTTTCTACAATATTTATTTCCTTATTTGCATTATCCCCTTGCTCCATTGCTGATTCTGACTTCTTTTTCTCTTGATTTAGATCTCAAAATTAAAAAAAAGACAGTAGTGCATGAAATTCCTATCAATGTGGGGTCCCAAAGAAAGGTGGACCACATTGAATCTATTATACACAACTTTATTTTGCATTAGACTATTTTCGTGACTCGACCCCGTGACCACAAGAATATCAAGATTCAATAAATATATCGCTGCCAACTTCTTCTAGAATCGGATTACTTTGTCAATCAGAATTTTGTCCACAAGAAGCTACATCAGGGTCCTCATTTGGGCAACAGTAGTCAACAATAGTGTAGTGGTGTTTGATGGAATCCCACAACAAATAGCAAGTATAAAGCATTAGTCAAAAGTCGGATGGTATGAGCAGTTCTAGCGTGGCATATCCCATGTTCACAACGGTTATGTTATCTCCCTGATTTGGAATCTGTGTAACTAGTTGTTCTGTTTTGTTTGGCTCATTTATGCTATACTGTTTGTTTTGTTAGTTGATACCATAGTCCTTGTTTGTTCATGTGTCATTAATGAAGTAGATTCCAATGAATTTTTTCTGCAGTTCAGCACGAGGAGGAGCTATTCACTGTAGGATTGTAGCTAGAATCTTTTATTTATGATGATATTTCAAAAAATATACAGATATATCCACATTAGTTAGGAAAAGAAAGTGTATTTAATAACCTGAGACTGTCGCTACTTGCTAGAACTTGAAGCCTTCAGAAATCAGTTATGTGGTTGTACATTTCATGCTAGTGGTTCAAGTATTAAAAAGATAAAGAATTGATGTTCATGTTGCTAGTTGTTGCAGACTGAACCAGAAAGGATTGCTTTCTCAGCCTCATGGTACTCTTGCTTGTGGTTTAAGATCATTTCATATGTGCCTGTATAACATTCAAACTATAATATACAAGATATCCTTTTATCCGATACAGATGAGTTTAGATTCTCAATGCAATAGGAAGTAACTAATCAAAGACATTTGGGAAAGGGCTAAGCAGGATTGAAATCTCAAGCTCAAGATAATGCCACCAGTGATGTCCAATGTTGGAGGTGTGTTGAAGGAGAAGGGGAAAGGAGAGGAGGAAGAATGCAAAAATGTCAATGTCTGAGGAAGAGGAGGAAGAGGAGTAGAAGACAAGAACTTACCTACACTAGCTAAGATTTTGGTACAAGGAGTCAACATAGGAGGAGTCGATGCAAGAGGAAGAAAAGTAGGAGGCTAGGACTTACTTGTCCTAACTAAGTCTAAGCATGATTTCAGCACAGAAGAGCCGACGTGGAAGGAGGATTCAGCGCTGCACAAGATCATAATGTGATGGTGATGATGCTTGCAAGACGACAAAGGTTCTAAGGTTCTTGTTAGACAAATGAGGTTGATGACTGTTAAGGTGACTGTTAGTCTGTTCGGCATGTTGGTCAACAAGCAGAACAAAATATTTTGCCTGTATCAACCAACATGGAATGAGATGTTAAAGTAGGGCTAAGTGATCTTACTGCTATTACCCATAAACAATCAAACTTGGCAAAGCGATCTCACTGCTATAACCAATAGAGGGCTTAATGACAATCAAATTTGCTAGGACCTGGTTTATTTTTCTGAGAACGGCTCCACAAAGTTTATTAAAAAAAGTATTAATCAAAATTGTGTTGTTTATAATTTCTTTAATTGTTTAGTTCAACAAAGAAAAATCATACCAAGGGAAGAGCTAAAGAAAATTTTGGCAGAGATTAGCTAAGAGCTAGAGGTTAGTAATAAAAAGGTTCCATGTTGGCTTATAATTGAAGCTTACTAAGTTCCATGTTGGCTTATAATTGAAGCTTAGTAAAGAAGTAATACTACAATGCATGACACTAGCTAAATTGGTATTTGAAAATGAATTTGTAGGTATGCTTTGTTGATGACTTTTTTATGTCAATACTTTCAAATGTTTACCCAACATGATGTTCATACTCAAGCGAGAGATATAGATCTGCTTATACAGAGCACAAGCTATTTTAAAAAAATAATATAATAAACGCTATAAAATCTATGCATGTTAAGGTGGATACTCCCAGTTTTGATGAATAATGGAACCTGGAATATATCTCAATTGGATAGCTAATCCTTAAAAAATATTTTGATTAAAATGACCTCTAGTGAGATTTGTCAATCACAAATTTATTGGAACCGTTATAAATTTAAGCACAGTGTTCACGATCACTAAGATATGATAGCACCAAAAAAATATCATATGATGACATGAGATAAAATGAGAACCGACTCAAATGTTCTACCATATTTTAAAAATACACAAAATAAATTTGTAAAATAGAAACACTCATCCTTAAGTGAATCAAATTCAAAAACATCTGAAGCCTTTACTTAACCAACAATCATTGAATTTCTAATTAAACCTAAAGAGTTTAAAAATCCTCTAATAACTAAACCATACAAAATCCTTTAATAACACCATCTATGAGCCCCTTGATGATGCAATCTTAAACAAACCTGTAACATTGCTGTGGTTGACGATAGAACCATATAGAGAGGAGGGGTGAATAGACAATAACATAAAAATAAAACTCTTACAAAATTAAAAAATTAGAACTCAAAGAATGTTCGTGTATGGATGTTGTCTCACTTGAGCATTTAATCACATGAATTTCACATGGGTATTTGTGCACCCATATCAAGCAAGCAGCTTCACAAGCTTTTATAGAACAGGCTCCAGCGGCAAGTTTTCTAACACCTCCAATCGATTCAAACAATCTTTAGTCGACAAATCACACATTTCTAATCGTTGCATAGCCATTGACTAGCGAATCATTCCAATTGACTGCTCAACGCAGTCCAATCAACTGGAGCTCAAATAAAAATATTATGTTCTCCAAACAGAGAATTTCCAATTGACTTTTGAGTCGACTAAGCACTCTAGTTGTTTGAGACTTACCTCGAGTCTGCTAAATGAGATGCTAACTTCACTCAGCTTGACCCCTCCTAAGCCTAGACAAAGCTCGAAATTGAGATCAACCACCAACTACAACCTCAAATCTATTGTTCCTTAATTGAAGGCTCCCTACAAGCAACCAAGTAGTCGCTATCTAACTTACGCATATCATCTCATGATAATGCATACACACATTATCTCTTGATAATGTTGCTTAAAAGCATAAACTCCAAAATTATTTCACTTGTAATCTCTCATAGTTCACATGCTACCATGTCTTCAACGTTATTGATATTTTTTCACTTGAGTTCACCTAATGTCAAATCCTCTATACCTCAAATGCACCAATCATTTAAGTTTGCTCCAATGTGCAATCCTTTGTTGCCCACCTACTGAGTCTAGCTTTGTCACACTGCCCTACATTATGCCTTGCTCAAAATTTGCAATCCCTTAAATGTTCCACACTATCCTTCGCGATCACCTGCAAGCTCACCTCTTTACAGTCATCAAAACTATCGAATCAATCTCATTTTTAAGAGGTAGAGAAAATCTCATACAAGTATATCTTATCTAGATACAAATGTGAATTAAAGCAAAGGAGAGAAGAATACCAAAAGCTTATAGAGAAAATTTACATGACCCCTTAGTCGTTGTTTTCCTTTAGCACTTGAACACAAAAATGTTACCAAAGAACTTGTGCATCCATACCAAGCCAAACAGCCCCTGCAAAGATTACATAGAATAGAGTCCAAATGGCCATACCAATTCTCGAATGCTTCTAGTCAACTAAAACAAGCTCCAATTGACTAATTGATCATTTCTAGTCCCTTCCATGGATCTTTAGCCACCCAAATGGAGAAATCTTGCAATCGAATGCTCACCAGTGTTGTTTTTTGACAAAGAGTTTATAGTTGACTCCTAAGTCCATTGACCACTCCAATCAACTAAGGTTCACCTCCCATCAAGATAATATATTTAGAGATCCCAACTTCACTTGGCTTGTACCCATGCAAGCCTAACAAAATATAAAACTAAGCTCGACCACCAACTACTATCTAAAACTATTATTCCTTGGTTGAAGCCTCTCTATAAGCCACTAAGTAGTCCCTTCTTAATTTATACATCAACTCCCGACAATGATGCCAAAAACCAAAAAGCATAAAGCCCAAGATTATATTTCACTCATAATTTATGATAATCCATATTACTCTCAGGTATTCAAGCTCTTAGATGATTTACATTGCCATTGAGTTCACATTGTATTAAATGCAATAAACCTTGTAAGCTTGCTCCAACTTGTCATCTTCATTATTCATCTTTGGAGTCCACCTCCTATTTAATTGCCTTGGAGTATGCCTCATTAGAAATTTTTGATCCCTCAAATGCTCCACGTAATCCTTCGCCTAAGCTCAACTCTTTACAAGTCATCAAAGGTATCAAGCTAGCAACCAGTCCATGCATTTTTGTCATATAGTCCACCTTGCAACCTTCGTCAATCACCTCAGAGTCCACCTCATTATGGACTTCTAATTCATCAACTCACAAGCTCTGTGAGCTTCATGTGCACTCTACCAAAATCCTAAAAATTTGATACATACATCAAGACCACAGGCAAAACTAACATAAACCCTTTGTCAAACACACCAAAATAACTCGATAAAACGTAACCAATTGGAAACATTATTAAACCAACAAAAACAAATAACTTAACCCTAAGTTTTATAGACAATACCTTAGGCTCGCAAATTATACCGTGTTCATTTTATCCAGAGAAACTAAAAAAATCAAATGAAACAAGCACAATGACACAAAATAGAATGCAAGATAATCATTTGATAATCAATAATACAATTAAAAATTTCATTGGTATGTGCCATTTTATAGTTGTTCGTGACTCAAAAACTTATCACATAGACTAATGAGTTAGTATCCTTAGTTACCACTTATCATCATACTGAAATTTCTTGTGTCTTGATACAAGAGGGACATGGCAAGACTAGAAACAAAATTCTACTGAATAACAATTATTATAAACTATTTAATGAGACGATGAGTTATCATTCTTGCATTCACAAATTCAAATTGATCCAAATCATCTACTTTAAGAGCATTCACCTCAAAGCTCTTTAGTTATAATATGAGAAAAATTTACATTATTTTCCCGACTTATTTAACACTGATTTAATTTTCAACTGTGAGGATAAGTTGATTTATTAGGAGAATTTTGAGCCTCCATCCTCATATGTTGACTTGCCATAGGTTATACTTTTGCAGAATCATAGTTAGCATTCCCATGACTATTATGCAGGTGAGGTCATCCTATATAGACTAAGGCATTTTCTAATTTGATAGAAAGGCGATCAGACTGGATGGAAATAAAGGCAAAGGTCCAAGGAAAAATAAAATGTATTAATTTCTTACTCATTAAAAGGTTCATCTAAGATGATTAAGATTTCAAGGTACCTAAAGTACAATACTCGTATAATACTATTGTTGCTCCTTTAAAAGAACAACCTAATTGAAGATGCTCATAACTAGCCTAGAGTTAAGTTTTTTTTGGTTAGGTAGAAAAATTAAATAAGGAAATGTAAATTTAAATTATATTTTGAATTAATTAGAAATTGAATAATTTTAAGTATTGTATAGTTCAACGTTTAAAATCTTATGTCATATCAGTCGACACGGGCGAAATTTATCATTTCACCCGCCAATTGACACCGCATGGATATCGACACGAGCACGACACCTCATAGAAGGCCCCACGGCCGCCCAAGGCTCCATGGCCACACAAGGCCGGCGACTATGTGAGGCCTCGCGTGGCCTCGACCGTGCGAGCCCTCGCATGGCCTCGACCGTGCGAGGCCTAATAGAGGTCAGGCAAGACCCCATGGTCTCGCGAGGTCTCACGCAAGGCAACTACTTTTTTTTTCCAATTTTTATTTTTTTTCTTTATTTTTTAACTGTTAATTTTTATTTTTAGATCGTTAATTCTTTTCCCCCTTAATTCTCTTTTGTATTAATTTCTTTTCTTATTCCTTTCCTCCTTAAATACAGGGGGGGGGAATTATTGAGAATGTCGATTCTTTTTCTATAATTTCTCTCTTTCACCTTTCATATGGACAAACACAAATTTAAAAAAAAAAGATACTTCTTTAAAGGAAAACTATCTTTTTAAGGTTACTAAAGATAGGCGACAAATTTCTAGAAAAGATAATAAAAATTAAACATAATACAATTCTTAAATATTACTACGATTTAAACTAAATTATTCTACATATAAATTTAGTTGAATTTTAAACTGATCATTTATACCTATTTGATCCTAATCACCATGTCTACACTTTGGTAAATCCTAAATTGACTTTTTACTCAATCTTAAATTTTAAAATATTAGTTCAATCTAATAGTAAACATTTATACCAATCAAATATTGATAATAACATTTTTAATTGATATATTTGTATTTAAAAAAGTACTTGAAACTGTATCAACAAGGCATAATACGATAACAAAACTATACGGTTCTGATTATAAACCAAAACTCCGACATGGTTCAAAATTTTGAACCTTGGTGTGTTTTATATCTTTTAATTTAGTAGAAGTTTAATGGGTATTTTTTAAATTTATTAGGAGATTACTTGAGTTATTGTACTTGCAAATTATGGCATTTATTTCCTAGCATGTTTAGAGTTGAGTCTATAAAAATAGTGTTGATTCAATGTATTTTTCACCTTTAAAGTAATAATTTTTGTCTTAATTTCTGTGTCAATTTAGGGTTTCATCTTGGTGCTGCATCAAAAATGAGTTTTGGTCATGTTATGTGTCAACCATGATAACCCATTGATGTTGGTATAATCATGATCTAAGCAGTCGTATTCAACTAACATGTTTTGATGTGTTTAGCAGAGTTTTAAGTTAGGTTTTTGCCCATGTTATTGATATGTGCATAGAGTTTGCAGGGGCTTGGTAATATGCATATGAAGCTTGCGACTCAAAGTGGTTGATTTGTGATGTTGATTTGGTGCGACTAAGTTAGTTTAGCTTAAGGTTTAAGAGGTCTACTGGAGTTCAGAGCGGATGATATGAGAGATTCAAGGGACTGTAGGACGAGGAGATTTAAGCTAGTTCAATAGTTTTGACAAAAAGTTGCAAGAGGTGGACTTTATTGGAGAAAGTGAAAGATGACATGTGGAGCAGTTTTTGGGCTTGGTGCATCGGAGAGACTAAATGAAGATAAAGGCCAATGACTTTTATCTAGGTAAGATAACTTTTATCTCAAGATCCAGTCAACTCATTATGATAATATCCAATCGACTCAATTAGTCTATACGGCAAACTTATTTTGCCCAACAGTTAACTCCAACCAAAGACCAAGTCTAAGTTCGAGCATAGTATTCTAGTTGTCTAAGCTATCAACTCAGCATCCCAACCGATTGAAACAACTATCAGTTGACTCATTATCAGTTTTTGATCAACTTATACCTTGTAATCCTCTAAGATCAGGCTCATGCTTAGACTACAACCACGAACTTGTATTCCCCCTATTGAAGGTTCTCAATGAAGCCAATCTAACCCAAAATAGTGAACCCAAAGATTATAAGTCATGATCTCTCACAACCCATTGATCGTTAGTCTCTCTGATGCGCCAAGCCCAAAACTGCTCCACATGTCATCCTTCACTTTCACCAATAAAGTTCGGCTATTGCAACTTCTACCAAAACTATCGAACTAGCTTCAATCTCCTCATTCTACTGCCCCTTGAATGTCTCATATTATCTGCTCTGAACTCCAACAAACCACTTGAACCTTAATGAGACGACTAATGGTTGTCTCAATCGTTTAGGATGCTAAGTTGATTGCTTAGACAACTAGAATACTATGCTCAAGCATAGAATTGGTCTTTGATTGATTAGAGTCAGCCATTAGACAAAATAAGTTTGCTATATAAGTTGACTGAGTCAACTACATGGGTTTCAGCATAATGAGTCGTTTGGATCCTGATAGAGTCGAAAAAAGATAAAAGTTATCTTATCTAGATATAAATCGTTGGCAAATAACCCTATCTTCTTATCCAAACCAATCAACTGCAAGACTTATCAATTGACGAGATGCAAGTCTTAGCCGACTGAATATTAGCGTTAGGTGATAAGGTAATCTTATCTGATACACAGTAAACTATCGAACAATTGAGCCAACTAATTTCAACTAGAAGCTATACAAATGAACTATCATCTTTTATTTAAATGCACCTTCATTATTATAAATAAGGGTGAAAAGGAACCTTAAATCCACAGCTCATACATAGCAACTGCTCACTTCTCTCTACTCATTCTAAGGCTTCTAGTGCTACATTTGTAATATCTTCTCTGTGCTTTCATTTCATAAGAAGATATTCTATCAAAGTTTCTCCATCTATCTCATGGAGTCTCTTTTATAGTGGGCATTTTGAACTTGATCCAAGTAATGGATCACTAGGTGGTGGAATAAAACCTGGGGTCCAAGCCATGTAAACTATTCTTGTTAGTTTGTGATTTCTTTTATTAATTTTATGATTTTGTTGTACTTATGTCTTGTCTACTTCTAAGGAAGGATGAAGGAAATGACAAATTGCATGAAAATCCAGATATTTTCCCACATAAAATTTAAGAAAGGATAGGTTCTAAATTTGTCTATTGATCCATCTTTCTTCAATTTTTTGTCCACCAAAAATCAAGCGGAAGTCTATTTCCTTCCCTCTTGCGCTCTATACGCACTCTCACATCTAGACACTCATGTTGATCAGTAGCCACATAGAGTCCGACGACCTCGTAGCGAGGCCGTGATCTAGCAGCGAGGTCCTGGCGGCCTCGTCGTGCGAGGCCTTGTGAGATCAAGCCTCATGGCAATGACCTCATAGCGAGGAGCAATAACCTCACAGCGAAGAGTGGTTGCCTCGCAGCGAGGTCCCACGATGAGTGGCGACCTCACAGTGAAGAGTGGTGGCCTCGCAGTGAGATTGAGACCTTACAGCGAGGCATCGGTAGTCTCGCCACGAGAGGGCTCGTGAGGCCAAGCTTAGCGGCAAGAGGGCACGTGAGGTCGAGCCTCTCAGCCTTGCTGCGAGTGCCTTGCCACGAACATGGTGACAAGAGGCAGATTCGTGACCTACACTGCTTCCCTTTTCCTTTCCCTTGTTTCCTTCCAACAAAGCTAATCCTTTGATGATATTTTTCTTTTCTGTCAAGGATGTATTTCCACCATTGATTCCTTTTCCTATACACGAGGGTAAAACAAAGCATTAATCTTTGTACTTTGGCTTTGCAAGAGAAAGGAATTGTGTTTTTTAGGTCAAGCTATTCATCTAATGTTCCAACATAAAACAATCAAACCATCCAACAGTTTAGCCCTTAGTCTCCCTCCCACCATCCACTATAAAAGTTGATAAAGAATTAAAGTAGGCTTCATTAGATACAAGCCATCAACACCCACTAACAAAAACAGGGAAAGTCACAGGAAGACAATGTCATATTTATAATTCCCCTCCTTCCTTAGACACCTTCCACCAGTTTTTTTCTTTGTTTCTTTTTTTAATTCTACTTTCTTTTTTGTCCCCAACTTTGTTGGATCTAATAATAATGATAATTGGGGATCACATCGTTGTATAAAACTAACGTGTTCCATGCAATGAAAATTTTTAGCTAATTTGCCAATAAAGAGTTTGTTGAATTAAGAACAAATTCAGTTAGCTTTGTGTGAGACCAACTGATGGGAATTTATAGTTCAAATCACTTAAGTTCTATAAAAGCAAAATCAACATTGCAAAGTCCCACAGTTTATCTTAATTTGGGAAAAAAATAAAAAAGAAAGGTTGGAACAATAGCTCAAACAAATAATCAAAATTATGTTAAATACACACAAAATACAAACAAAATAAAGTGCAAACTCAGAAAGTCAAATATGACGAATCATATGCCATTTTTTATGGATGAAATAGAGAATCACTGCATTAATCACTCTAAGGTCAAGTTCTCCACACCAAATCAATAGGAATTGATTGTGATTTAACATTTTGTGGCAAAGGAATATTATTGAATAAATCAGCAAACAATGTAGTAGTCCACTGATTAGAGAACCACAACCAGATGGTATATGAGGATGAAGCAGTTCTGCATATGTATTTAACTGAACATAAAGGAGAAGGTAAGAGCTAATTTCAAAATTTATTTCATGAGGTAAAATACAGAAGAAAAGAGGTCATTACTTGTAAAACGGGATTTGGTCGATCGCAACAATAATGCTCAACTGCAAGAAAGCAATTTTTGCCCTTAGAGCCAAATACAGCTACCACAAACCGCCTGGGTAAAACAAGTGGGAGTTAATTAACTCAAAGGATGAATATAAGAAAACTAGAGAGAAAAAGTCAAGTAATCTTCTTTAACATTGTGACACAAGTAAATGAACATACAAACGACAACAACAACCAAGTCTTATCCCATTAGGTGAGATTTGCTATATAGGTCTTTCTACATCATTAGACTCTATCCCCTACTATATAATTATCTATACTTAAATAAATTTTATCTTATTTTATTATTGCTAACTAAGTCTTTTTTTATCTTCCTCGTTTGATGTGCGTATTTATCATAGTTTTACATCGCCTAACTAGTACATTTATTGATCATCTAAGTACATGTCCGTACTACTTTAAATGTGTCTCTCAGAGTTTTTTCTCAATAGATGCAACTCTGACTTTCTCTCTAATGCTCTTATTTCGTATTTTGTTCATCTTTGTGTGTCCACACATCCATCTTGACATCCTCATCTCTGCAACTCTCATCTCCTGCTCATGTGCTCGAGTCATATTTCAACATTCAGCGTCATATAACATAACAGGTCTAATCGTCGTTTTATAGAATTTCCCTTTAATTTTTAAATG
>JBAMHZ010170745.1:0-14935 GCA_037177395.1 Alpinia galanga | reverse complement strand
TTTGGAATTAAAACGCTGTTGTAGCAATCATTAGTTGTCACATGTATACAATTAAATTATTCAGCTCGGTCCATATATTAAATTGACTTTGATTAAATTTAAATAATTTTGATTAAGTTTAAAACGAGATTTTTATATAAAATTGTTTTTTATATTTATTATTTTAATATAAAAAATCTCCTTACAAATTTAATCAAAATTATTTAAATCTAATTATAATTATTGTTGCAGTCATTTAAAATAATTTTGACGGTGATTTTGATCTTTAATCAAGATTTGGTACTAATCAAGTTGATAAAGAAATTTTTTGATATAGAAGTATATTATATATAATATATTTGAACAAATTAAATTAAAAAATAATTTAATTTTTTACGTTATAGGCTACTTCGTGGCTATTAAAGAATAAATATATTTTCAAAATCAAAGAAAGGATTAGCTTTTGATGATTTTAATAATTAAAGATTTTTTTTTTCCCAATTATTTGTACACCGAGTGGATTTTTCTTTAGTATGAGAAATGAAAATAGTATGAAATAAATGGACAATTTATTTTTTTCGACAGAAAAAAATAAATGCAGAACTTACTTAAAATACAAAATAATCTTAAGAAAAAAAAACAAAATATCTCTTTATTTTTAAATTCATATTTTTCATATTTATTACAAATGACAGTAACAAAGCATTAATCCACACCTGCATCGTGTTCAATAGAAAGCCAATCTTCTCCACCAGTGCAGTTATCACGGACCTCCGGTGACCCGATCTGCGTTATGAGATCCGCTCTTGGGTTCGTGGTGCTTCTACTATGGAATCGTATTACCATCGGTGAACCCCAGACCAACCTCCTCCATGACAGCTGCAACTTATACAACGTCACCAACGCCACCGCCTTCGCCGCAACATTCAACGACACCCTCGCCGACCTCAGCTCCTCCATCTCTGGCGGCAACTCCTCTCTCTTTGCCACCGCGTACCGCCCTGCTGTGCAGTCTGTCTACGCCCTGTTCCAGTGCCGCGGCCACCTGTCCGCCGCCGACTGCCTCGCGTGCTTCTCCGCCGCGGAAGGCAACATTCGCCGTTGCGGGGCCGCCTACGGTGGCCGGGTCATCTACGACGGCTGCTTCCTCCGCTACGAGAACTTCCCCTTTTTCGACCAGGTGACGCTCCCCGATAACGGGAACTGGTGCGGCGGCCGCAACGCAGATACCGGAGGATTCACCACCACGGTGAGGTTGCTGGTGGCGGATTTGACCGCTGCCACGCCGAGAATCCCGGAGTTTTTCGCTGCGGCAGAGAAGGAGGGAGTGTTCGCTGTGGCGCAGTGCGTGGAGACTGTGAGCGAGGAAGGGTGCGAGCAGTGCTTGGCGGCGGCGGTCAGCAACGTGATGCTGTGCCTGCCGAGCGCCGACGGGCGGGCGTTGGACGTCGGATGCTTCATGCGGTACTCCGATGAGTCCTTCTTTCCGGCCAATCGAACGGTGGATCTGTCGGCTTACTTGACGAATTCAGGTACTGTCACTCCTCCATTGACCAGTTCACCAATCAACTGAACCACATTTTTATTTCAAATATACTTAGAAAATTATAAAATAGCATAAAAACATAAAATTAATTACGAAAATCGCTGTTTTGGAATCGAGAGTTTCAGTTCCTCGACTTTTATATGAATTTAATGATTTTTAATACCAAAATGTGCTTATAAAAAAAATTCTTAAAAAAAAAAACTCTCGCTAAACACATGGCCATCATATATTCCTGCAGAGATTCTTCGGCAAATAATTTTTGTTCACCTTTCTAAAAAGCAGTGATTTTTATTCCTATTTAAGCTCGGGCTTGCTAATGGAACACAGGACGAGCGAAATCGAGCAATAAGGGGGCCTTAATTGCGGGAGTTGCTGGAGGAGTCGGCGTCCTGTTGCTTCTTCTAGGGGCTATATCTGTTCTGTGGATCAGAAGATCCAGCGAGCAACGAGGTCCTCCTAAGGGTTTGTGAATCTGATATTATCTTTATTGATCTGCTAATTTTCCATCGAGTATGGAGTTCTGGTCTTTCTACTTGCAGCTAAAAAGTCATCATTTTGTTTGATTAGACCCGGTTCTCATCTTTCTATGTTCGATTTTGCTATATTTATCTTTCATCATTCTATTAGCTTGTGCAAACCAATATTGTGTGACTATTTTGAATCAGCTCCATAGCTTTTTTGATGAACATGAACAGGTGGAGCTTATTTGGTGCATATTCTGCTTGTTTAAGCATGATTGTTCGTCATTCCAATTAAACATCCACATTGTCAAGCTGAGCATTGTGTTTGTTCAAGAACATTTGGTGTGTTTATTTTGATTAGCATTTTGTTGCCAAAGCAGATTCAAGGATTCTTACTTTGATTCACATTTTCTTTGCTGTGTGTGCTTGTATTGCTTCTTGTTTAAATAGTTCTCACGAGATTATTCTTGTGCAGGAGATACATCGAGGGGAACCAAATTACAGAGCCTGCTAAATTTCCGTTACAAGGATCTAAAAAATGCTACAAATAATTTCAGTGAAAAAAATAAACTTGGAGAAGGAGGATTCGGAGATGTGTACAAGGTGAAGTCCTGAACTGTTAAAGATGTTGCTTTCATAATTTCCAAGTAAAATTTTTGGGAAAAGTATGTGATCATTTTTTTTTATCAACAAAAATGCAACAAAATAGTTAGTTACTAACAGAATGAATGTAGACGTACTGACAATTATAATTTTCACAGGGTCAGATTAAAAATGGGAGAATAGTTGCTGTAAAGCGGCTGTCAATTACTGAAACCAGTAGAGCAAGAGCTGATTTTCAGAGTGGAGTGAATCTCATTAGCAATATTCATCATAGAAATTTAGTTCGTCTGCTCGGATATTCTAGCAAAAATGAAGATTTTCTTCTCGTCTATGAGTATATGGCAAATGGCAGCCTTGAGAAGTTCATATTCGGTAACTCCTTATTTTTCACAAACAAGCAGCTTACATTTTGCTTTGAATTGTATACTTTGTTGTTTGATATGAGCCTCAGTATGTTTAAAAATCATTTCAAAGGCGACAGACGTGGATTCCTCAAGTGGGGGCAGAGATTTGGCATACTTGTTGGGATGGCTCGTGGTCTTTCTTATTTGCATCAACAATTCCATGTTCGTATCATACACCGTGATATAAAATGTAGCAATATTCTGCTCGATGATGATTTCCAGCCAAGGATTGCAGATTTTGGACTGGCTTGACTTCTGCCTGAGGACAAGAGTCACCTTAGCACTTTATTTGCTGGCACTTTGTAAGTCTTAATAATATTAGGTATTCTTTGTTATTGTCATTCATCTGCATTTATTTGTGATGCGGTCATTTTCTCACTGTCTTTCCCACTAAGCTTTTTTAGAGAGAAGTGGGTTCTCATGACCACAACAGAAATCTCATTGAGATCCTATTAAATTTAACACGCATCAGCTGGCCGCTGATGATCTGCCTAATGGCTCTCCGATGCTTAAGTCAGACAGGTGGATAAGGAAAGAAGAAAGAAATAAGAGGAAGTTTTTAAGAATTGATTCCCTCTCATTTTCACAGAATTGCCTCTTTTTCTCCACCTTAACTTGTCTCTTTATAGTTTCTTTGAGGTTTTTATCCTCCTCCCATTATGTCTTCTGCCGAGGCTTCTTGGCATGCAGTTATGGGACATTCTCTGTCAGAAATCTTTATGTGGTATATCATCTTTGGTTGAGGTTGTTACCTGCAGAGATAGTGGGGAGGAGCTATAAGCACAGAGGAAGTTTCTTCTACGTGCCAGGACTCTAGGCCCCTCTAGTTCCTCCTTTTTGGGGTTGATATGCTCAGGCCTACTATATCTCCCAAATAACTTCCACTCCCGGATAGAGAGGTCTAGGCCTTCTATTCCTCCCGGATGACCTTATCTCCTGATTAGAGAGATTTACCTTATCTGTTCTTCCTAGGCTACCTCTCTCCGACTAGAGAGGTTTATCTTCTCTATTTTGTCTGGGTAACTCCATCTCCCGACAAGAGGGACTTAGCTTCTTTGCTCTTTTCGGGTAACCCTCTCTCCCGACTAAAGGGACTTACCTTTTCTATTTTTCTCGGATAGTCCTATCTCCCGACTAGTGATTCCCAGTCTACACCCACATCAATTTGCTTTGGTAATTGTTACATGCTTGTTTCTTTTATGATGCATTAAGGAAAGCTGTACATCTACTGATTCTGTTGTCGATGTATCATGCAGCGGATATACAGCACCTGAATATGCAATTCACGGGCAGTTAACTGAGAAGGTTGATACATATAGCTATGGCATTGTTGTCCTTGAGGTAATCAGTGGCCGGCAATGCAATGACCTAAAAATCGAACCTGTTACTCAATATCTTCTTGATTGGGTAAGGAAAGTTGCTATTATCACAAGTATTCGATAGGAGATGAGATACATGAAACTTGTTTCATATCTGTATCTGCTTTTAAGTTATACATTTTGAGTAGGGTTATAGGGTCATCCAGTGCTTTGATCCTTCATCTATTTCCTTTTCTGAAACAGGCCTGGAAATTATACGAACAAGATCGGTTACTGGAGATGGTGGACGAAACCTTGGATCCTAGTGACTATTCACCAGAAGAAGTTAAAAGAATCATTAAAATTGCTCTTCTCTGCACCCACTTTACAGTTGCTGCAAGGCCAACCATGTCAGAAATTGTAGTTCTGCTGCTAAGCCAAACTGATGATGCTCTTCAGCCAACAAGACCTACCTTCATAGATGCCGGCAGAAGGGTTCATGGAGAAACTATTGAATGGTCAAAGAATGGTGAAGGGGAGTGAATAAGTGCTTTGGAAAATTGAGAGTTTAATATGGTTGACTATCTTTAATGTACTCGAGATTCCATTTTGCACTATAATAAGCAAACAATAAGAAAATTAAGAGAGCAAACTGTAAAGTGTTAACTCTTCCATTTCAATCTAAATTATTTCCTTGAGTATTTACGCTTTCATACTCAACAGAAGCATTTTCATCCTCCGGTTGCTCATCTTCAACCTCACGTGTAACTTTTTTGACATTGCAATTTTCTACTTCTTGATGTTCCAGATGGATGATGAAGTTGAATATATTATACAGAATTACACTGATGAAGATACATGGAGGGAGTCACATCTGTGCATTGAGTCCGAGCCTAAGCATTGGATGGTCACGATTCTTGCTTAATTGTCTTCTACTCATCTTACAATTAGAGAAGCATTTTCATCCTCCGCTCATCTTTAATGTCGCAAGAAACTTTGTCAGCATTATAATTTTCTACTTGAAGTAGTAACGAGTGTTGAAAATATTATTCAAAACTACATTAATGAAGATACATGAAAACAAGCATCTATGAGAATTTTTTAGACTAAGAATTGAATTGTCATGATTTTTTTATAATTATCTTCTAGTTATCTTAGAGCAGTTGTTGAAACGACTGCTTTGGTTGTATTTTTAGAAATGATTGCAATCTCTTTGCTCCAATTAACTTTTAAAACAAAAGAAAAAACAAATGGATGGTAAGAGCAGATTTTCAAATTAGTAGGGCAAGAGCAGACTTTCAGAGTGAATTCAGCTCATTAGCAATGTTCACCATAGGATTTTCTTTTTGTTTATGAGTACATGGCAAATACAGCCTTGACAAATTCATATTTGGTAATTTCTTAATTTCAAGCTTGAATCTTACTTTGAATGTCTGCTTCATTATTAAATGGATACTGTTGATGTGTACAATTGAATCTGAGTCTGAGTTTCATTTTCTTTGTGCGGAAGATCATTAAAATTTAATTGTGGTTTCTCACCTTTGTTTATTGTTACTGTTTTGATAAATAAGAATCACTGAAACACTACATCCAATAATATACATTTTACGCATTGGTAGTCTTTGTAGGATCCTGTGCTTTGTAGATCTCTAACTTTTTGACGTATGACGTGTTTCCTTGACCAATTTTCTAGGCAATAACCATGCTAAGTAGACTGCTGTTACTCGACTTTGAAGCTTGGATATATTTGTCGGTGGTTTTCTTGAGAAGTTTAAAATTATGCTATGCATAGTTATATGACAATTCTTAGGTTGTAAAAAACTGCAAATTAATGCTAAATAAAACTGTCGGACAACCTCAAAGCTGTGAGACAACATTAGAAAGAAGTGAGACATAAATAGACTAGAAAATGCATCAAATTTCTTCCTTGAAAACATTGTCTTCCTGTCTACGGACCTTGGAGTAGTTCATTGCTGCCTAAAGCAAAAACCAGGAAATAGGTAGTGCTTCGATGCACACAAATGTTGCATCAAAGGGACCAAAAGATGTAAAATAAGTGTCAGTGATCGACCTCTTGTTGTTACTTTAGCGTGAGTAAAAATTGTCAGTGTAACTTTATTGAATAGAGATTATAGAAAAAAGGATTCCGGTTTTCAGTAAAATTGAGTTGACCTATTGCATAGAGAAAGGTACGTAGAGACTTCAAGGAACCTTTTTTAAAATACAACTTTCAATTATATCTGAGTTAATGTAGCAGGATACCATTTAGCTCTTATGGTTAATTTGTTATTGTCAATGCCAAAGGTACGTAGAGACATCAGGGAACCTTTTTTTAAAATACAACTTTCAATTATATCTGAGTTTAATGTAGCAGAATACCATTTAACTCTTACGGTTAATTTGTTATTGTCCATGTCAAAAGTGCTTCGAGTAAAAGAATCTTTTTCTTTGATTGGTATAACTAATTTGTTTGGCAAGGACCTTCGTTTATTGCACAGGGAGTTCAGTTTAAATTGTCTTCATCATCCAGGTGGGGTTATTTTTTTCCTCTCTGTTCTCTTAAAAAGGGTATTCTTTCTGTTGACTTATCTGAATTCACTTTCTTAGTTTTTTCATATGCTAAACAAATACTTGAAAGTTGGTAGTTTCTTGTGTATGAGGTTTGAGCTTCTTGGGTTTGTGCCATTTCGTAGTTTTGGCCCAGCACTAGGTTTGCGGGCAGATTGTTAGTCTTTGCAGAGTTCATTTCCCATGCAATCATTCCTCCATGCTCGTAACTACTAGTTTCAAATTCTCAAATACTGAATCGTGTAGGGGATATACAGCACCTGAATTTGCAATTAATGGGCAACATTCTGAGAAGGTTGATGCATACAATCTCAGAGTTGTTGTTCTCGAAATAATAAGTGGCCGGGAAAAGCAGTGATAAAACTCGAACCTGACACTCAATGTAATTTCAAGCATGAACTCTTGATAACAAATAACACAGAAACACAACCAAACTGGTATCTTACCACAAAAGTTGCCATTATTACGACTCACAATATGAATCAGATGGCAAGCTATCACATTTATACATTTTATGTTCATTATACCACCTTGTGTTTTGATTCTCTTTGTCTACCTTTTTCGAGACAGGCTTGGAAACTATATGAACGCGATCAGTTGATTGAGCTGGCGGACAGAACCTTAGATCCTAGTGAATTTTCTCCGTAGGAAGTGAAAAGGATCATTAAAATAGCTGATTCCCTGCACACAGTCTGCTGCTGCTGCGAGGCCGACCATGTCTGAGATTGTTGTTATGTTGCTGGGCGAAGGTGATAATACTCTTCAGCAGACAAGACCAAACTTCATAGATGCCACAAGCAGAGTTCATGGAGATACATACTCCTCCACTGGCTCATCTCTCACCTCACATGCAACTGTTTCAGTTCTCAAGTTTCTGCCTGTTGATGTTCAACCACAAGTAAAGAATATTTTTTACCATCTGCAGTAATGGCAACACATAGGAATTGATATCCATATAGTTTCATGTTTTGATTTGTGTATTCAAAATTTAAGAAATACTACTTGCATGGATGCTTTTTTTGTTTTGGCTTCTAGTTCTAGGATAAATCATTTTAACTATAATAAATTTCTACTAGTAATGTAGCATATAAAATAAATTGAAGCAGTGATCTTGAGGAAGAATATTGATCAGATCGACCAAATCGGGTGCAATTCTTATGATTTTATTTTGTTTTGTTGCATATAAATGAAACAAAAGGAAAGATAGAGGAAATCTAGACAACTAAGCATTCCATAAGATATCAAATGAAGCCAATAAAGCACAACAGTGTACAGATTTGGACCGTGTTCCTTTTTTCTAAGGCATTGGGGCCATGTGGGGCACCCTTTGCTTGTTAGGACAAACTGACGGCTTGCAGGGCACTGTGTCATCTCTCTGTCTCTCTCTCTCTCCATTTACGAATTCTAAGAATCTTAATTACACACACAGAAAAAGAAAAAAAAATCGCAGGGCAATTCGACAAAAAAGAGCTAGAAAATAACATAAAATCCAATATTCAGATTAGTTTGAGAGATTAATAAGCTGATTAATTAATATATTATATTATATTATATTATGGAGATTAATTGAGTCCATTGTATTATCTGGACTATTAAATTCGATGTCATCGTCCATGCCGAATTAGTGACGTCCAGATTAAAATAAACAACATACTTGTAGGGCAAAAGAAAAATGGAGATTAAATAAATATCTACTTTTTTTCGTAAAATTCACGCCACAAAAAAATTCTAGTTTAATCACCTTTCAAGGATGTTTTTGTTCATAGTTTAGTTTAATCATTCTGACTAAATAAAACATCATTCGTGATTAATCACCGAGATTATCGATCCAAGCCACCCAACTTGGACGACAAAAGATGCTGTTGCTCTTTATTCTTTAATCATTTAAGAAATACTTATTTTATTTATGTTCCAAAAACAAAGGAGAGGTGATTGAGATATCATTATGTAGGACAAAGAAGCAACATATAGTAGAGAAAAGTAAGAAAAAATATTTCCCCTTTTTGTTATTTTAGTTTTTTGAAGAAGAAAAAAATAGTTTACTCTTGGGCTACCAATTAAGTTTTTGTTTACTCTTGCATCAATTTTTATGGAATGAGTTAATGATAAACTTCTCCTACAGGTAAGAGGGGCTAATGGACAAGAGAAGTGGGGGAAAAATCTTTCTTTTCTAGGCTCCTAGATTATGAATGTAAAGCTATGGGGCCAACATATCAGCTCAAAATCTTGTAGGAGAGCTGCTTGTCCTAAGTTTGTTCTAAAGTATAGTCGAGATTGAAGATCATTTTTAAGGAACCATAGTCAAACCGATTCAACTCGAGGCACCTTTGATCTGAATCAACTCAAACACACGGCACACCTTGGTCGACGATTTGAATCAAAATTCAAACCAAGGGAGGGATCAACTCAGGCACTCATTGATCTTCGCCAATAGAAGATTAAGAGCACTTGACTCTCAGCTAGAGTTGTAGGCACTCAGATACACCTTTCATTTCCAAGTAGGCCACTCTTCTGGGGATAAACATATCCATCCTTTCCTTTGCTGAGTCGTCTTCCTCCTACCTTGTCTGCAAAGGTGTTCGATGGTTTTGATTTCGTCTGAGCTATTTGTCCTCGAATTCAGTTCGATCCAGTGGAGTTCAAAAATTCTAGCACACAGACAGAACTAAGTGCCTTTATTAGTGATGGGATCCTCAATTACTATCTTTGTCTTTGCTTAATTATTCGCGTTATGAGAAGGAAGGCAGCACTTTGAAATGGCCGATTTGATCTGATTGATGTCACCTGAAATCTTGCGTCTTAAAGCAAGATCTGCACTGTGACAGTAACCCACCCTTCTTAGGTGCCTATCGCAGTCTCCCAGTGATCGATGCATCAAGTAGGCAGACAATATTCTGAAATACTTCAAAATATTATCTGAAAGAATTTTTTGAAAAATGGGGGAAAGAAAAGTAAAATAGAATAAGAAAAAAAAAAAGCTATAAACATCACTAATGAGGACAATGGAAAAGGGCCTTCCACAGTTGACAATAACATGGAAATGTTTTGTTGGTTGAAACAGCAGTACCAGGACCACCCGCAGAAGGTTTAGAAGTTTTATTCTTTGGTCCAAAACAAAAGGCTAGTGCTCATCATGTTTATGAATAGTTTCAGACGAAAGAGAGAAAAGTGGTGAAAAGATATGCCTGCTCTTTATGTACAGATCATGTTAATAGGAGAGGATTCACTGAGCCATCTGGTCTCAGAAAAGGAAGAAGAGGACTTTTCTTGAGAAAATAAAACAGTGGAATGCAGTAGCCAGTAGGCAAGCTTTTGGGTCGGTCCCATATGCTGACTCAGCAGCTAAACTTGAAAGGACATGGCTATATTGTGAGGGCAGATTGTCTAAAGGGATTTAGAGCCTGCAAATTTTTTATTTTGAAGTTTATGAAATGAACTTGATGTTGACAATTTGCTACCCGACAATTTATTTTAATCCCAATGAGAGTTTCATATGAACATCTTTTAGCAAAGGCAGCAAGCCTATTGCTGTCAGTGACTTCACAGACCAACAAGTTTAATGAGATGCATGAATGCTTACAAGATAGATAAACGCAAGTCTTTATCTCACAGCCTGCATCTTAATTTTTTAAACTTTAGATCATAAAATAAGTTCAACAAGATCCTAAATATTTTCCCGAAAGGAACCTGATCAAAATTTAGTAAGGATAGCACCTCAATAGACATCGCACCCTTTAGTTATCCCATATGCCAACTATTCACATCCCCTTCAGCTTTCCTTGATGTGCGAACACATCAAAGTTTTTGAGTATTCTTCGTATGTAAATCTGAAAGAAACAATAATAATAATAATAATAAAATCACGCTCAGTTCAATCTTAGACAAAGCAAAATGTCAAACAGAAAAGGCAACCAATTTTTATTTGCAAATTGAATTTGTTAAGGTCAACTCCAATTAAATTAAATTAAAAGACAGAAAAAATACAGTTGTAGAACTCATGAACTGTGCTTTCTTACAGTATTAAAAAAAAGTTGAGTTAAAAGGCATTAGTTCTAGAGCTTAATCTGTTAGATGAAAGTACTTAATATATAAATCTTGCACCACTAGCAATTGATTACAAGGACTCTGCAAGGAAAAGAATGGCTGGCGCAAAGTTCTCAGTTTCCAGCCATACAATCTATGGACATCTTCTTGGATGAGTGGTGGCCAATCATCATCACTGTCGCTGGCTGGGGACCCTGCCACTAATCTACTCAGAACAGTACACTGCAAAAGATTTGCTTCCTGTGCAATCTAAACCATCTAACTAAGTGGCCCAGGTCAACAGTAACAGGAGGAATCACAGACCAAGGTTACACTTTAAAGTCTGCATCCATCACTGTGGTGACAGCCAGCACGCTAACCTGTGCTGCTGTGCAGGTGGATGAGAACAAGCACAAGGGTAGGGATGAAATATATTTAACAACAAAACCTTTCCCTTAGTTAGAAGTCTGTCCTAATACTGTCCCTCTATTATGTTTGCAGGAGGAAGAAAGAACACAATAAGGGGAAATGAGATGTTGATCTTAGTAAATGGGAGGTCAGGAGGCTCACATGCTTCCGTCTTCCTGGATTTGGGGCCCCATTAGATTCTGTACAAGGACCTAGAACTCTCTTGCCCCACAGCAGAGTAATAAGATCTATCTTCTTTCCCTTTTCATTGAAAAGATTGTTTGGTTCTTGTCTCCTTGCTCATATATACATATTTTTACTGTGGGTCTTTTCTATCTTCGCGTGATAACGTTCACGTCAAGTGCTTTTCATGAATGATCTTTCAACTTAATAAAGAATGGTAAATTGCGAGAGGTTTTCATCCTAATCTAGTGATCTCTTTGTATGAGAAAGATTAAGAATTCAGCAGGACATTTTATACCCATTGAAAATTGATTCTAAGACCTCATACAGTACACATTAATATAAATACCAACTGCGCCAACAGTGGAGGCAAAAGAAATAGCCTCTCCCATCTTCATCTTCTCATTGTTTCAAGGAGATAGAGAGATACTTTTGTGTTATGCTAGTTATCCTGCATCCTACCTAGCTGCTTATTGCCTCTCCTTTCCTGTTCAATATCTTTCTCATATACCTTTCACCTTTCTCTTTGATATTCTCCTTTTGTCCAGAACTTCTCTTGTTTTTTTCTCTTTAACTGATAGCATATTAGTTTTTGCTGTTCTTCACCTGATATATAAGCATGATCATAAACTTCTCACTAGACACGCAAACTAAGCTTTTCTACTGCAAAATCACTCCTTTTGTAGTTGAGTACAGTGGCTAAGAAGAAGCAGAGCAATGGGTTTTTTGCTTTCTAAAGAATGTCATGCAATCCATTAGATTCTACTCCAATTGAGGTCCCAAGTTTTCAGAATCAGCTTGAGCTAGTTGTTCTCAATGGAGTTTGCTTTCATCTTTACTAAGATCAATATTCTCATCATCATATTGGCAATCTGCTCTCCATGCAAGTTCATCCAAAGTCCAATGGACTTTGGTTCCTCTAGCCTTCTCCAAACCACCTACACATCATCCATAGACTTTGGAAGAATTATATTCAGTCCTCCATCTGCAGTTCTGAGGCCTCAATCCACAGACGACATCTTACTTCTCCTCACCTTCCTCTCTTCTTCATCCTTGAGCAAAGTAACAGTTGCAGCGAGAGGAGCTGGGCACTCCATCCATGCGCAATCTCAAGCCCTTGATGGAATTGTTATAGAAATGGATTCTCTCCCTTCTGACATTTACATTCACAAGAAATCAGATGATGGGCATGGCTTCACTTATGCTGATGTTAGTGGTGGTGCTCTCTGGGTGGAGCTTTTAGAGGAGAGCTTAAAGTTTGGGTTGGCTCCAAGGTCTTGGACCGACTACCTTTACCTCAGCATTGGAGGGACTCTCTCCAATGGCGGCATCAGCGGCCAAACCTTCAAGTATGGACCTCAAATCAGCAATGTTCTTGAACTAGATGTGGTGACAGGTAACTTGAATATAAAAAAGGAATTAAACAACAACAACAATTCCGTTTCCTTTTTTCCTCTGATGCGCTTCATTTGATAATACATTCGGATTCTAACAGGAAAGGGAGACTTGATAACATGCTCACCCACCAAGAGTTCAGAGGTTTTCTTCGCAGTTCTTGGTGGATTAGGCCAGTTTGGGATCATAACAAGGGCAAGAATCCTACTCCAGGATGCTCCATTGAAAGTAATTCTGAATCGCAATTTTTTTTTGAAAGCATCAACCAAGTTGTTGACACCCTTGTCAAATTGGTTTTTGTCATAACTTAGGTGAAATGGGTCAGAGTCTTTTATGATGATTTCGACATCTTCATCAAGGACCAAGAGCTGTTGGTTTCAATGCCAGAGTTGGTGGACTATCTTGAAGGGTTCGTAGTTCCAAATGAAGAATCACTTCTCAGCTCCTCCATTGCCTTTCCTGCTCATTTTCATTCAGTACCTTCATTTCACTTGTCCAAGGTCTACTACTGCATCGAGTTTGCTGTTCATGTTTTCCAAGTTGAACCCTCCGTTGTAGAACAAGTCAGTAGTTCTAACTTCTAGCCTCTTAAGAACCACTGTCTTCCAACAAAATCAAAAAAGTTATAATTTTTATTGCCATTGCAGAACGTGGAGAAAATAACCACACAGATGAGCTACCTGCAACCCTATATTTACAGTGTGGAGGTATCCTACTTCGATTTCCTAAACAGGGTTAGGATGGAGGAGATGAGCTTGAGGGCTAGAGGACTCTGGGAAGTACCCCACCCATGGCTCAACATGTTTGTGCCCAAATTTGGAATCAAAGAGTTCAAGGATCTATTGATGGACAACATCTCGGTAAATCAATTCAAAGGCCCAATCCTCATTTACCCTATTCTCAAGAACAAGTAAGAGAGAGGAAAAAATGCGTTTTTTTCTTCCCTCGACATTCGAAACTAAAAACTGCAAACTGTAGATGGGACACAAACACGTCGGCAGTGTTACCTGATACGGAGGAGGACCTAATATACATCGTCGGGGTGCTTCAGTCCGCTGCGCCGGCGAGCTGCTCCGCTGAATGCCTCGCTGGCGTCGTCCGCCGAAACCGCCGGATAGTGGAGGCTGCCTCCGCCGAGCGGATGGGGGCAAAGCAGTACCTGGCGCAGCAGCCTTCGCTGCTCCATTGGCGCAGCCACTTCGGTGGGGAATGGAACCGGTTCGTGACGCGGAAAGCCCGGTTCGATCCGCTGGCTATATTGGGTCCGGGCCAAGGGATCTTCCCAAGAGTTCGATTGCACGCCGTCGATTCTACTTTGTAGTAGGTATTTCTACCGATCTTTTTCTTGCATTAATAATTTCGAATTTTAAAGCATATGTTGATAGAGAGTGGAGAAGAAAGATTTCAAGTCTGCTCTAATGATCCGCCAAGAAAGAAATTTTGGAATTAGACCTTTGATTCAATTTTAGATTAACAAAATTGGTGAAATATTTAGTTGAATGATCTTAATTATATTAAGCTAGCAGTTAACTATGTGTTTTTTATCAAACTAATATGATAATAAGCTACAAAATTTAAAATTTAATATTAATTTTAAGATAAATCAATTAGTCGATACGAATGTTAGTAGTCAGTTTATTTTATGTTGTTATGTCCTACAGTCGGCCCATTTATTAATGGACCGGCCCAATTAATGATTGGAGTTCCAGAGAAGGCGAAACACTTCAGATTTCCAATTGTTGAAAATAGAGTTACACGTGCTTGACTTCCATCCAAACAAAGAGTTGTAAATGAAATTGAGAACTCACCATGCTTTCGAGATGCATCCCAGCGTAAACACTGCAATGAATCCTCAATCAGAGAGGTAGCAACGAGGGGCATCCTTTCCAAGAAAAACTTTGGGATGCCCTTCTAGCATAGTCTCCTTGTAAAATAACTATGACTATATTAATAAAAATTACCAAATGTTAAAGTTGAAAGCATAAATCAAATACAACTAATATTATTTTACTATTATCGCATAACACATTATTAGTTTTCAACAAAGACATGTACAGGATTAAGTAC
>JBAMHZ010170219.1:0-14941 GCA_037177395.1 Alpinia galanga | reverse complement strand
CACAATTGACTATCTCCATCATTATGTCAAGGCTCGCGACCATCGTTAAGACGAGGCTAAAATCAACGAGTCGCAAGTGCAGAAGCTTCCGTAGTAATAGTCAATCTGAGCATAATCTTCTGTCGGTTTTCCTCATAGCGGACTTCAGCAAATGCCTCACGCATGTTTGGCAATAGCTTGAGTTTGAGAATACGTAAGTGTACGTTGTCCAGTGAGGAGTTTAACCCGAACAAAAACTTAAAGGTCCTCTTCTGCTCATTGATTTTCAGATAGAGATCGGCATCGACTTTACAGGACCATTAGTAAACATCAAATATGCCGACTTATTGCCAAAGGCAAGAAAGAGTGTTGAAATATTACAAGCAAATTGCTCACCTTGTCTTAGATTGTGAAGATTCAATTCGATCTCGAACAGCTCCAACGTATTGTTTGAATGTAAGTTTCCTTCGCAACTTTCAATATATCTTTTGCAGATTGGTGGAGAAGAAAATTTTCTCCGATTTCATTGGTCATCGAATTTATCAGTCAAGACATCACTATGTGATTCTCAGCATTCTAGAGTTTGTATTTTGGGTCTTTAGGTGAGAGCGCAACAGCAACGCTGATGAGAAAATCCTCTCTTTGTCGTAGATATATATCCTTACAAATTGTAATCTGTAACCATTAGAGATAATTTTGACTGTTGAGTTTATGGTCAGTGATATAGGAGCCTTCGACTCCAACGGGAACATTAATAGTTGACATGGCTAGGCGAGAATAAGACTAGGGTCGCCGAGAATTTGTTGTGCTTGAAGAAAGAGATGGTTGATGGTTTACTATGCCGGAAGTAACCTTTGTGACAAATAGATTTAATGGCAAATTGCAGATGGCTCTGATACTATAAAGAAATATACCGAGATAAATGAGAAAGAGAAAACTAGTCTTCTATTTCTCAATTCTTGAAAATAAATTTGTACATAAGGATTATTGTTTATTTATACACTTTTTCCTTACTTAATTATGGAATGAAATAAATTAAATAAAATCTACCCATAAAAGCTAAATCAATCTATCCATATTTATCCGTCCAAATAAAGTTTCCCTATAAAAGCTGCCCATAATATCTAATCCTATCCACCGCGGGATCCCTATACTCACCCTCACGTGACCCTGCGGCAATCACGGCGGCCTCCACGACCCCACCCGCAGTGCCACTGTTGTACAATTGTCGGACGATGGATGGAATAACAAATTTCGTCCGTATTGTCCAGCACGGCACGAAATTTAAAATTATGATATGCCCTATCATTATATGGGAGCAAATAAAACATCCTCGCATATGTGAATCGTATGTCAAAGTGCTAGGAGGTTCACTAGTGCATATGCTTTCTTACCACATGTATTCCCTTTTAGAAATAATGTGCCACTAAAGAAACTTGTAAGCAAATTCCACCATTGAACTATTTCATTACAATTACTTTTTACTGAAACCTGGAGGAAAAACATCACTGAGTTTGGCTGTGTAAAACTATACTTACTTGATTTGACCCTTCATTGTATTCATCAGCAATATTTTCTGCCATTAGAGAAGTTCTGGCATGAACAATTCAAGTCAATTGATACGTAGAATATAACTGTATGTTTTAGAAAATATAAATATAAAAATGTGCGGACTGACAGTGTTACATACTTCAACAATTTCTCAGGTATGCTTGTACCAGATTTCAAGTAAACAACGTGGACACTTAAATCAACAAGTGCTGCATGGAAAGTGTCAAAGTGAACAGGGCAATATGAGTGCAGACCCAGAAGTGCTTCAGAAGGTATCCTGAACTCATGAATAGACGCTGGAATCAGATTGTAAGTTGCCTGAATCTCATTTCTGTGAGGGGAAGGGGGAAAATTCAAGTTAATCATTTCAAAGTATAATAACAATGTGAATTAAAAAACTGTGGATGGATAGTGATTTTTGGCTCACCCATTTTCCAAGGTTGGAGCATACAAAAGCTCAAACTTTAGTATTACTGCACCTATTGATGGTCTCTGACAAATAAATGCTTATGTTTTGTTAGCCAGAGAGCTTAGTTTAAGCAACGCTAAAAATGGTGCTAACCTCATCTTTTCCATTATGTAAGTTAAAAGACACCATAATAGATAGAGGAACATCCTGTCTAGCATATTTAATTTTGAATGGTTGAGTTGAGAAACTATGATCAGCATCATCAATCCTCCAAACTCCCGAAACATCATCAGCAACGACACCGGGAGCTGTATAAAAAACTAAGACATGATGCCTAAAACATCCCCATGAAGATAGGAAGAAACAAGATTGTATGGACTTCATCTTTGCTTGAAATAAAGATATGGTTTTATTGTAAAAATCAAACAAGATAGTAGACAATCAAAACCTTAAATGTGACAACAGACGAAGATATGTAACAAGATTACTCCTTTAATTGGGTGAGCATTATTCCATAATCCATAATCAGTAAAGCTGCAACTAACCAAGTAATCATGAATTCGCTACTCGACTCAATTAGAGCTATTTTATATTCATTTAGTATGAAAATTAATATTGAAAACAAATAAGCATGAACTTATTTTTAAGCCCAACAAAATAAATGAACACGCATGAACATTTGAACACCGTGAGATCAGTAAAAAAATTGAATAAATCAGAAAAAAAAAGTATTTATTGGATCTAGTTGGCTAGCTTATGAGGACAATCTTGTATATAGTTGAGCTCAAGCTGCCAAGTAAAAGTTCAAGCTTGGTAGGCTTTTTGACACACATGCAAGAAAACAGTTTGAAGCTCAGTTGATATTGAGCTTAGCACAAACCAAACTCCCACCATCAAAGTAAGGGGGAAGTTTGCCAAACAACTATATTACACTAAGGTAATAAAGTCAGGATATCTGTATCGTTGTGAATTCTTCAAATTATTAGTCAATTCAGATCTCCATACAGTAAGAACCTATAATTCGTTTGGAAAAAATATAAAGTATAAAAAGTATTTAAATGCCAGTTAATGAACCGTTGTGCTACTCAGATATTGAGCACTATACTAACATGTATCTCAAAGTATTACTAAGAAAAGAATAATGAAATGGACTGAACTTTGTCAGAGATATTTTATGATATTGGCAGTTTCTAACACATTCAGAATAGAAAAGGCAGTTTAATTAGTTCCTAAACTGACCAGTATGCTTCCCCTTTGGAAGCACTTATGATAAAGATATAGATCTCAAATCATGAGGTTTCTGCTTGATTAGGATCAAACAGTATACGAGCGTATAGAATAGCAAATATTTTACTTAAAAAACTGGAGGAAAATAATCCTTTTCCTAGTAAATAAAGTAAATATGAGCAAATGAGGGCAAAAATGCACACCAAAAATCTTCTTCGCAAAACTTAAACTGCAAAGAAAGATAGGTAAGACCAGTTTGTATCAGTTCCCACTCTATTTATTAGATGGATCATGGATGTGAATAAGCCATGGGGAAAATCATTTATCACAACCAAAATATGTATTCATCAAAGCCATAAGATTCCTCTATAATGTGAGATATATGGATCTTTCACGCCATTGGGCCCTATGAAAATCAATACCAGAATAAAACAAAAACCACCAAATGTTTTTTGTTATATGGGTAACTTTATATGCTGAAAACACTATCTTTTCCCTTTTACTTTGAATATTTGATTGTATTTGTTTTATTCATATCCTAAGACCATATTTCACTAAGCTTGATCCTCAAGTCTACAGAAGAGGCTTTCAATATTTTGCTAGTCAAGAAATGCACATGTTTCTAGATTCTCAATCAGATAGGAACTATATTAACAAGTCTAAATATTTATATGATTACAAGGATAGAAAAGTGATCCAAGAAACAAATTTACTTCGGTTCATCTTATTTGATCATGTCATGGTTTTAATCACAGAGTGCTCAAAATCCATTGTTCAGGTTGATACATCTACTAATCAAATTCAAGTACAAAAACAAAGCAACTGAAACAGATCAGAAAGTTATTCTTATCAGCAGGAGAAACACTATATAGAGAACAGACATATAGGAAGATGCTTTAATGGAAACAGTATCACAGTACTGTATTCCAGACTTAGTTTTCTAGAAAAATAAGAATCTGTTTTAAAAGAAAATATATATATGTATAACCAAAACTATCAAAATAATAAGCAAGCTGTAAGAAATAGAAAACAGTTTTTCATTTGTGTCAAATGTTTGGCGGATGGAAGTCCAAATGGGTTAGAGGATGATTGAATACTTGGCAGATGAAAGTCTAAGGACCGAATGCTTGCCGGATGTAAATCCTAGTAAGTCAAGGTTGAATGAATACTAGAAGACGAGAAAGTCCAGACGTGAAGCCTCTTGGTAAAGAAAGACCCGAAGGCAAGGAGGTCTCTTGGCAAACATGGAAAACCTGAAGGCAAGGAAGTCTCTTGGCAAACATGGAAAAGACAAAGGCGAGGAGGCCTCGTGGCAAACATGAAAGACTGGAGGTGTGGCTTCTCAACAGATAGAGTCTAAGTGAGTTAAAAGTCTAGGGGTGACCTATATTTTGGGATTTGGATAAACTTTAAGGTAGGTGATGACTTAGCCTTAGAATGGTTGAAATCAATGATATAGTCAACTATAGGTTGAGTTCAATCGATTGATGTGCTAAATCGATTCAAGATTATCTACTCATAATAGAATGTTTTTGTTTAGAGTAGAGTCAACTAAAGTAAAATCAATCAACTAGGCACTCAATTAGATCTCCAATAGAAGTTGAAAGAAGATTCTTGATCTGACAAAGGAAGGCAGCAGTCGTCAGATGACTTACATGATCAAGCAGGTAAGTCGGCTAAAATTAGAGTGAGTCAACTAAAGTATCCGCTGTCAAACAAAAGGTTACACAATCACAAAAACATTCAGCTGGAAAAAAAACATTGTCAACTGGGCTTGTAAAGGATACAAATTAGCAAGTTGAAAGTTGTTTGAAGATAATTTAAAGGCTATAAATAAAGGGGCAAAGAAAACTTCTCAAGGCTAGTGAACAAGGACTAAAAAGCTGAGAAAGTACTCCACATTCAAATTTGCACTTGTTATTTCAGTCTTATAATTTATTTTAATCAAAAGCTTAATTGTTTTATTGTTTCCCTGTAAAGAATTGTTGTGAGAGGTTTCCCTACCTTCAAGAAGGGAAAGATAGCGGAAATTCATGAGGTGGCTCTTCGGATGAGTGATAGGAGTTTTTAAACCACATAAAATTGAAGCATTAAGATTGTTTTTGTTCTTATTGTGTTATTTGTATTTTCATTGTAAATCTAACACTAACTTTAAATTGAAGTGTTGCAACTTTAGTTTACAGCTATTCAACTCCCTCTAATTGCTACATCGATCCTCTAACTTATGGCAAAGGCATAGAACACTAAGAGAAGGCTTTGTTCCTTGCAATCAAAGAGGATTCTATTTTCTCATCAATCCAATCACCGTTCACCCCTTTTCTTTTTCTTGCTCACAAAAAAATTCACCGATCAAGAGCTCTAATATTTGAGTTAATGTTCCAATTAGACAAGAGTCTAGCAATCAACCCTTTTGTGTCTATAGCTCCACCTACATCCACACCAACCATTCATCAACGCTTTATCATCTTTTAAAGGATAAACTTCTAAAATTTATAAAAATGCCATGTAGATTCCTATAATTTTGGGCATTTGTTTCAGGGCAATCTGACCCATTGAAGGCAAATAACTAGCTTATAATCAAAGGATACTTTTCAAGTGTTGCCTGTTAAAGGACAAAAAGTCAACTTTCCCACCTCCTACTCTGATGGTGCTGCTAAAGCTTGGTGGAAGATGATGAAGATCACCATAGAAGTGATCTGAACTTTCATTTTTTGGACTTCTTTCCAAAATGATTTCTAAAAGAAATATTATCCAAAGATATTTTTTACCCCATAGAAGGAAGCATTTTTTTGCACATCAACAAGAGTCCTATGATGTAGTCGAATATGTAATAGAACTCAAAAGATTAAAAAAAAGGGCAGCCCGGTGCACGAACCTTCCTCCATGCGGGGTCCCGGGAAAGGATCCATTGTACGCAACCGTACCTTACTTTTTTTTGCAAGAAAATGTTTCCCAGATTTGAACCCGTGACCTTTAGGTCACAAAGCAGCAACTTTACCGTTGCGCCAAAACTCCCCTTCAATAGAACTCAAAAGATTAAAGAAAAAAAATATTCTCTTGATTGGAAGTGAGGTAAACAAGGATAAAAATAATTTTATTTGAGGCCTCAACTTCGCTCTTTGGGATCATCCATTTTCAATTTGAGGCGTGGTCAATTGTTTGACCAATTTAGTCACTTTTTTTTCACAAACAAATCTTCTGACTTCATAGCACTCCCCTAAGCATCATCTTAGATCATGACCCTCATTTTCCTTTAAAATTTTAGAAGAGTCTAAAAATGTTTTTGGTATTAAGCGTAAATCAGCACTGCCTTCTATCTGCAGAGTAAGGCTAATTGAAACACCTAATTCAGAACTTTAGAGGATCTCTTGTGTGCTTACATATTAGATGTTCATGGAAGATAGGAAAAGCATCTGCACCTAGTGGAATTTGTATATTACAACAATTATCATTCATAAATTAAAATGGAACTCTTTAAGGGTTTTATAAGAGAGGTTGCAGATCTCCAGTGCTATTGGATAAAGTCAGTAAGCTATAACTTTTAGGGTGCAGCAGGAGCACAAAAACAAATAGTTTAGAAGATAAAGAAAACACTACTAATTCAAGGTTGCCAGAAGAGTTAGCAGATCAGAGAAGAGACATCAACAGTTAGAGTTCTCTTTTAAAGACCATGCCTTTCTCTGTCTATCCCCTACTAAGGGTGTGAGGAATTCAATCTCAAAGTAAAGCTAGCTCCCAAGTTATTGGATCATCCAAAATTCCTAAGCAAGTATATCCAGTAGCAAACATGCTTGCTTTACCGTCTTCTTTGGATGGGATGTATAATGGTTTCTGTCTCTTTGTTATGAAAGTATATGTCAAATCCTACTTATATTTTTGAGAGATTAGCAGTGTCACTTCATCCACTGAGTTCTGAGAAGCTCCTAGTATACATTCTAAAGTGCAAGGAGTGTTCCTTATGAAACAAGATTATGCAGTTAGTGAAGATCAATAGCAACACCACTCAAATTAGGAAGCCACATGGGAGCAAAATGACATAAAAGTAATGTAGAACCCCTTTTTTCTTTAGATAACCAAATTTAATGATCAAAAGAGATCCTTGCACGTGGTTGACTAATCACGCAGGAGTTGCACCCCCTTAACAAGAGAGGTGTAGCCATTGCCGCTCACAACAAGTGTCACCCCCTGCAATTGAGCTTGCCTATAAAAGGAGCCCTGTTGCCCCCTCCCTTGAGTGGTAGCACCACTTTTCCCTCACCTCGACTTCCATCACCCATTTCTCCCAAAATTAGACATTCTTCAACTTCCCATCACATCTCTTTGTCAATCAAAGGTCGTACCAATTGTGCACCTCTTGAAGAGACGCTATTATCACCCCTCCCCTTAGTAGCAAGGGTTGATTGTTGCCTTTCTCAACCAATGGATGAAGACATGCTACCCCTCCACCAACTCCAACAATCTATACAAGCAACTACAATCCAACAAAGAACCATGCAATGGATATCATCTCCTAAGAGGTACTTGATGGTGAAGTAAATGGTTCTTCAAAGATTATGATGTATTGAGGCAACAAATTCCAGACCATCACAATGTAAGGTGTTGAACACTAAGTTAGTTTCTACTTATGCCCTTCACTAGAGGCAAAAGTCTTTCCTCCATTGTTAGGATCTTCCTCTGGTAAATAGATAGGTAACCTTGTGGCCTAGGGTATACTCTAAAAATATTAATTGCCCACCTTAGGACAAAATGAATCGAACATTCACAAATAAGCTTGATGTTCAGCTTGATAAAGTTCGTTTATGTTCATTCAATAGTACAAGAATATATAAAATAAACAAGCTTAACATTAGTAAGTTTGGTTCATTAACATTCATTATCAATTTATGAATAAACTTATTTATTAATTTAAATAAAATTTAATTATAAATTTATTTATTAATTCTTTTATTCAAATACATATAACAACAACAAGCAAGCCTTTATACCACTACATTGTGTGGACTATATGGATACTTCTATGTCATTAGATTCGATCTCCTACTATATCATCATCCATATTTAAATAAATTTTATCTATTTTATCATTGCAAACCAATTTAAATAAATTTTATCCTATCCTCTATTAATGTGTGTATTTGTCTCACTCTAACTAGGGCAAAAGATGCCTAAGTACGTATTCATGTCATTTTAAATGTATCTCTAAGAATTTTTTCTTAATAAATGCAACTCTAACTTTCTTTCTAATGTTCTCGTTCTTATTTTATCAATCTTCGTATGTCCACTCATCCACCTTATCGTCCTTATCTCTGCGTCTCTCATCTTTTACTCGTGTACCCACTTCATAGACCAACATTCAACTCAATATAACATATTAAGTCTAACTATCGTTTTATAAAACTTCTTATTAAGCTTTAAAGGTACCATATGATCCTCCATTTCAATCATCCTGATTGGAACTTATGTAAAACATTTTTATCAACCTCAACCCGAGATATTCATATCCTAACTTAATATTTGTCTTACTACGTCTAATACTACTAAACTTAAATTTCATATATTCTATCTCTATTCTATTAAACGTAAAACTTTTTCCTTTCGGTGTTTCTCACTAAGATTCGAGTTTAGCATTTACTCCTTCACATATCTCATTGATCAATACAATGTTATCTGCAAACAAAATCACTATGGTAACATCTCTTGGATATGTCCAGTGAATTCATCCATGACAAGTGCAAAAAAGATATGAGCTCATAGACAATCCTTAATGTAACACTATCTTCATAGGAAACGTTTTAATTAATTGACCTGAAGATTTCACTCTTGTAATTACGTCCTCATATATATCCTTGATTGTCTTAATATACACTATACTAACATCTTCCTTTTCTAAAATTCTCCACATAATTTTCCTCATAACTTTGTCATAAGCTTGTTCTAAATTAATAAATACCATGTGTTAAATTTTGCTTCTTTTCCCTATATTTTTCAATCAATTGTCAAATGTGCATAACTTCTATCATCGATATTTCAGGAATAAATACAAATTAATTTTCACTTATCTTGAACTCCTTAAATTTTTTTTCTAGCACTTTTCTACAATTTCATGGTATGGCTCAGTAGCTTAATGCCCCTATAATTGGCACAATTTTTTGCTTCAACTCTTTTGTTTTTATAGAGGGGACTAGAATACCTATCCTCCACTCGATGGGTATTTCTTTGTTTTTAATATCAGACTGAATAGCTTCGTAAGCCATTTAATGCCCTATTTCCTTCGCACTTCCATACCTTTATTAGAATATATGTTCCAATCATTTTCCTATTTTGCATCCCATTTAATGCCCATTGTACTTTTGAAGTTTAAATTCTCCAACAAAAATTTAAATTTCTATACTCCTTTAATCTACTTAAATTTCCTAAGCTAAATTAGTCACCTACCTATTCCATCGCTCTTTATTTCCTATTCCTTCACTAGTACCCTATTGGATTTATCTATAATGTATCTTATTTGGGTAAGATCCATTATTTTCCTTTCTCTTGCTTAAGCTATTTTATAAATGTCTCTTTCCTTTCTTTTATAACAAGCTATCAATATAAGCATTCAAAAGCTTCATTTTTTGCTTCACTCATTGTTTCTTGGTCTCTTTCTTACTTATTGCATATTTTTTTACATTTTCTTTGTTTTAGAAGTGTACAATAACTTGTAGGTTGTTCATTTTTTAGCTGTTTTCTCTTATACTTCCTTATTCCACCATAAAGGTTCCTTATTTGGTGATGTACATCCTCTTAAGTCACCAAGTACGCTCTTTGTTTACAAATTCAATATCATATTATCCCATGTTGTAGAAGTCACCGTGTATTTGCTTGTATTCTTACCCTCTCCTTAAAAATACTTTATTTCCTATCCTTTAGCTTCCACAACTTAATCTCAGGAGTCATGCATGTTCTCCTTCTATTGATACTAAGTTTAAGACACATGCTTGACCCTGGTTACCTATGTTGAGTAATTAAATTTTCTCCAAGAATATCCTTGCAATCTTATAAATTTTTATATCTCCTCTTGACCATAAAAAAATCAATTTACGACTTATTATTCTCAATTTTGAACGTAATTAAGTGTTTTCTCTTCTTGAAAAATATATTAGTTATTATAAGTTCATATGCTATTATAAAATCTAATATATATTTTCCTTCTTCATTTCTTGGTTCAAAATCATAACTCTTATGCACCCTTTATATTCTCATACATACACATTTAGATCTCCTATTAAAATCATCTCATTTACCGGATTTTTTTGTACTATCTCATTTAAGACTTCTCAAAATCTATATTTAGAATCTTCAGCTAATTCTATTTGAGGTGAATATATGCTAATTACATTAATAATTTCTTTTGTTGCTACTATCCTAAGAGCTATAATCCTATCTTCCTTCCTAACTTCTCTAACTACTTCGCCCCTTAACGAACTATCTATAATAATCCTTACTCCATTTCTCATTTTACTCTTTCCTATGTATGATAACTTAAAACTTGAGTTCTCAATCATTTTTAACTTCTCCCCTACCCATTTAGACACTTGTAAGTATAAAACATTAATTATTCTTCTAATCATTTTATCTAATACCCTCATTGTTTTATCGGTGAGCATTCCTATATTCCATGTTCTAAATATAAAACAATTGGTATTTGTATAATATTTATTTTTATCCAATCTCAAATATGAGAAACCTTACATATTTAACATTGCACTTAAGTTCTGATGAAGATGTAACGATCATTGCGAAGATATCGCAGTCAAACCCTATAATGTATTCCTTTCAGAGAACAACCTAACATTAATGCAATAGTATGATAAAGTTATACATAATATTTGTCTTTTCTTAATGATTGTTAGCAACCTAATATAACCTTCATCCTTTATCTAAGCTTGGAACCTACCATGATAGAGTTATTCTCCATGGGCAAAGTTTTTTTATTCAAATACATAAAATTTATAAATTTTTATAATCTAAAATTATTTAGTTAAAAATAAGAAAATAATATAATTTTATAATTAGATAAACATTTAGCTAATTTATAAGAAAAACACTATTTTTAGTTGAGCTCGATAAAGAACTGAGAACTCAACTCAAGCTCGATAAGATTTTTAATAAACAAGCTTGAGCAAGCTTAATAAGTAAATATATAAGCATGAACACAACTAAGTTCAACTTAGCTTTGTTAGTTTACACCCCTAGCCCTCTTAAATAGAATTTGGCATTAAATGAAGTTTTAAAAAAAAAAAACAAGTGCTAAAAAGAGGCATTGATAGAAAATCCAACTTAAATGAAAAACTCTTTTAACTTTAACATCTTTTGACTTTACTACTATTATCTTTTGGGTTATTTTAATAACCTTTGACTAATAACCTTTAACTCATGTTATTGCCTTTGTCTATATACATTATGATGGGCAATTTATTTCTCAATTATTACTAGCTTAAATTACAAATTAATTGCTTAGTATTATTATCATATTATAATTGTGTGCTACATGCTTAGCCTATTTAGAATCATCATCATCCTTTGCTTCTGTTAGGACTTTGTTATTGTTGCTATTATCATTATTGATTCATAAAATAGCATGCATATAGGTCTTCCATATTAACTAAAATTAAAAATATTATTTAAATCGGTTCTCACTTAGTATCAGTATGCCACACTTGGTTAAACATTAATATTTGTGAGTTGTCATGTGTCAACAGCAAGGTTCAAAATCTCAAACTATGTCAATATTTCATTTTTTGATGGAATTATATTGTTTCAATTGCATGATGACATTCCGAGAGATATTGTTTCAATATTAAGTAATATCGAGTTTTGTTAATTTATCGAAATAATTTTGTTTCGACCATTTCACCCGACATGGTATAAGATTTCAAACAATAGTCAACATTCATACCCATGGTGATCATATATAACTTTTAGAGAGAGGAAAACTCAAAGGTCTCGCATTTATTTTGCTTAAAAAATATAAATCTACTAGACTAATAAAATCAAAATGATATTTGTTTAAACATAGTACCACTCTACTTAATTTGTTAGTTATGCTAAAAATTTTGTATATTTTGCTATCATTCACCATATTGTAATCGTACATGGTATTCTTGTGCATTTGTACCTAGCTAGTTTCCTTATATTTTACCTCTAAATTACCCAAGGTAGGCACTAAGGTGGCAATCCGAGACATTAGGTTGCTCTGAGACAGGCTCTACAACTGGGCTTTTCTAGAGGCATTTGCTGGATGTTGTAGATTTACTATTACTTTCATTTTTGCTTCATTTATTGGGTTTTTTTTGGGTAATTAGTTAGTCACTTCACATCCATTTAAAATTTTTAAGTATGTATCTACAACCCTTTTAGAATTTAAAAAAAAAAAGTAGCTCAATGCACGAAGCTCCTACCAATGTGGGTCTCGAGGAAAAGTCGGACCATATTAAATCTATTATATGAAGTTTTACCCTGCATTATAAGAACTATTTTCGTGACTCAAACCCATGACTATAATGTCACATGACAACAACTTGCCATGTGAATGCATTTTAAAGTGTCTAGTCGCATGGATTGACATCTAACATAAAAGATGTCCACTAAATTGGTTTCCATCCCACACCCTAGGATCAAAAGTCATTTAGGTAGTGACACAAAATCATCATCAAGTTGTGCTACTCTTAACCATCTTAGATTGGCTATTGCATGAGACAATAAAATAATGTTAATATCAAATTAGTTTGGTCAAAACAAATGGCTGAATTAGAAAAAATAAATAAATAGAAATTGTATAGACATTCCAAGATAAAATAGGTTTCATAGCTTATACAAGTTTAATTGATGTGCAAGGACGAGATGAACACCAAAAAAAAAAATCTACTTCTATAATTAAAATGATTTAATGAACCCAAGGTATTACTAACTATGTGAGTTTTTTAAAGCAGCATATGTAACCAGCCAAGAATTTTCGAATGTGAGACTACATCGCATATATAAACATGTGACCTCTATATGCATCGTACTTCAATATACAACAATGAGAAACCTATCCGATCATATAGTGGTCTAGGCAGCCATACACACAAATATTCATTAAATTGATATCATTCATTGGAACGAGTTTTGATTAAAACAAATCAAATAAAACCCCTAATTAACATGTTTCTTTATGTTATATTATTGAAAATTTCAAAGGGCTTATTGTGATTTTGGGAAATATTTGGACCTTTATGCAAAAATAATAACAGAGCCCTCAACTCCCTACTCATTCTGACACTGTCATTTCCTGCCGCCTCATGACACATCCATTACGTGTCGTCCCACCTTATGACATCTCTTGCCCATGCTGCCTTCTGCCAAAAAATTTTCAGCGAAAGAAGCAACAAGCCAAGGGCTCCTCAAATCAATCACAACATAGCTACCTTATACCGTCGCCATGTCACACCACTTTTCATCGGAGTTTTAGCAAAGGGAGCTGCGAATGAGATCTCCTTAGTCATTGTTGTTGCCTCTGGCTACTACCAACATCCTCTTCTTCGACAATCCTAGGTTTTGGGCTTTAGAATCCACCTATAAAAGGAGTCAAGAGATGTTTTGAGGCGAGCCAAGGGACCCCAAGCCCTTTGATCATGTGGGTGTTCCTGCTTGTCTCTAAAAGTTTACTTAGTGCATGATTGGTAATAAGATAAATTCCTTGAGATTTAATTATGTCTTTATTAGGAGGAAATTAGTTGAAAACTCATACTTCTATTGCTTAATAATATCTCCTATTTTGTTTTTCCTTTTTACATCTTGTTGCACTTTTGAAATTTATTGATTAGATTACTAAGAGACAATTCAAAATTTAAAAGAAACATTTGGAAACCTAGGGTAGTCCCTATAAAGTATCATGAAATCCATGCATGATCAAATAACATAATTAATTATGGAAAACTAATGACATGGAGATGAATAATATGCAAAACTAATCACATAAAGATGAATAATATGCTAAACTAATTGCATATCGATGAATAATACAAGAAGTTTAGGCTGTATGCTCTTAAGAAGTTGTGTGATTTCTCAACTAAATTAACAAAGAAATGAATGCAACTTTCATAAGAGTTGCAACACTAAAATAAGGATCTAATAGATTCTTGTAGTTATACAGCATTGTGTGACTACATATATTGAATTAATATAGTTAATTAATTAATATTATAGAGCATTGAAAGGATTCATCAATATTACATAAAATGCTTTATTCACTGGGTGGATTGTGGTCTTTCATCCTTTTCTTGTGTGAGATGCATTTTGGATAGATAGTATGTCATTCACCATACACACACACACACACATAATGCATTATGTTGTGAGTGATTGTATTTTGTTCACTTATATATGATACATCCTTATTGGATGGATTGCAAGTATATGGCACATCTTTTAATGGGTGGATTGCAGGTCATTCACCCTCTAAATAAGATATGTTGATTTTTATGTAAAGTACAGCTAGAAATTATATAACATTGTAAAAGGGGAAACATGGCAGGTCTAAAGTACAGCTTATAAGAAAGTATATATTTATAAGAACGAGGAAAACTAAAAAAGTATACAATAGCTAAGAAAGAGGTTAAGCAAGCAGTGAATGAAGCTAAAAATGAAACTTTTGAACAATTATATCAAAAATTGAATACAAAAGAAGGGGAAAGAGACATTTATAGAATAGCTAAAGTAAGAGAAAGAAAAACGAAAGATCTTACCCAAATA
>JBAMHZ010170004.1:0-14943 GCA_037177395.1 Alpinia galanga | reverse complement strand
ATAGAAGTAGTAATGAAATAAGAATAAACAAAATGAATTCAAAAGGAAAACTAAATAAAAATAAAATAAAATAACAAAGAAAAAAAAGAGGAAAAATGTCAGGTGGTGTCAGGGGGGGTGGGAGTAGCAATTTACATGATAAAAGAGGGGAGCCCCAAGCTAGCACAGGGTGACACGGGTGGAGATTGATACTGGGAGTTCACTAGGGTTTTTTCTAGACCTTTCACTCTATGCTGGCCTGCTGAGTCTTGATGAACCTCTCTTCTTAGTAGGGGCAGCTGATAGGGGTTATTAGTATGACGGTTCTATATTTTTGATAAAAAAAAAAGGATTTTTACTGTAGTGTATTTGTAGAAATTTCCTTTAAATGAGTTGGTAAATTATAAATGTTGAAGTTGTCATCTCCCCTCCAAATCCACATTGTTACTCTTTTTTTTTAAAAAAAAAAATTTAATAATAATTATAACTATTTTCATTACTTACTATATGGCCCCTCTAAATTTAAAATTCTAAATCCACCCTTGCGGATACCTGATGCTAGTAAATTTTTTTTTTTTACCTTTAAAGCTACAGTGCAATGGTAGAATGTGCAGTTCACTCCCAGATATCCACGGTTCAATCCCAACCATAGTGCATTTATAGAATTTTTCTCTAAAATGACAAACCAAGAATGTTACAATTATTGAGGCTCCTTACGCAAATATTTCCTAATTTACTTTGATGGTCAGTGAAGCACATCTCGCATTAGGATTATTTAACATCTCATTAGAGATCCATAGAATAGGACCTGCTATCCCACAATTAGTCAGACTGAAGGCTTAAATACCTAATGCCAGTAAAAAAAAAATTCTTTAATGATAAATTTTAAAATATTAAACTATTGAGCTACTTATTGTCAGTGCTTTCAATTTTTATATGGACGGCAGAAAAATCTTCCTGACATAGAATCGATATCAAAGATTTAAATACTGAATGCTAACTAAAAAAACTGTCTCTGAGATTACGGTGCTATTTATAGCAATTTTGCTTGATAGACCCTGGGACTCTGAGCTGAAGGTCTAGATATTTATCTAGTGCCAAATAAAAATAAAAAAGAAAAAAGAAAAAGAAAAGAAAGAAGGAGGAAGATGCATGATTGTGATTTCAACGCCATTCGGAGGAGAAGGAAAAAAAAACTTTTTGTAAGATTTGACAAATACTATTTTTGTCCAAAAAACTAATCCACATAGGAGTTCTTCCTCCTTTCGAAGTCGATGTGGCTAGTAAATAATGGAAGAACAATCAAACACAACATAACCATCCATATATGTTCTAGCAGACCTGCTCGGGCATGCCAGAGAGAAGCTGAAGGATAAGAGTGTTGATATGCCATTGAAGGCAACCTGTGCATCATATTCATCACTATGTTTCCAATTAAAAAATAAATAAAAGAAACGTTCAATTACATAGATTTGCAGTCAGTGTTCAATAACAACAGATAAGATCTTTCACATGTAATTTAAACTACAAAACGCAATGTAAATTATTACACAATTTTTTTTATTATATATTTAACAAGTGGCAATTAAATGTAAAAAATATTACAACTTTTCTTAAATAAGAATATAATAATTATTATTTTATAAATAAAAAAAAGAAGACAGTTGCATTGTATTCTAAGTTAGTTAATCTTTTGCAGTAGTTTTAGGACCTCATATTTGCTCTATCCGGTTCGCAGCAGCAGTGTCCCACAGGCAACGATCAGAATAATGACTCGTACTCCCTGTAAAAGAAGGTAACTGTATCGTCGACGGGATTTCTTCTAAGATGTAGTACACCATGCAAATAAAGCAATGAACTACTGTAAATACACACACACACGCAGGGGAAAAAAAAACGAGGACAACCAAAAAGTTCATAGCATTTTTCCCTCCACAGAAACTCATCTATCAAGAGCCATTTTTTCTATAATTTTTTTTAGTTTTTATATAAAATTGTTGAATCCCAAATATGATGCAAGTATTTCTGTCTTATTTGGGAACAACATACTTGAAATTTCTTTATCCTTTCCCTTCCTTGCTGTTGTTCTGGAATAAGTCAATTGAAATTTTTTTACCATCGTTTGGATTTGTTTTTTCTTTTTTTTCCCATGGATTTAACCGATTAGGAAAAAAAGAAATTGTTGTTATTATATTAATTACGTAAAATTTTAATTTAGTAGACACGAAAAATACGATTTATTCAATTTTAAATAAAATTTTATTAGATTCCATTCATACCTAATTGAATTTGGGTTCTGATAGAAAAGAATAATAAACCAAAGAGATCCTTTTTTGCACTTTAAGAACCAAACAAAATAGTTTTTTGGAAAGTAAAAATAAAAACCCTTTGCATTTGATCAAGATCAATAATTAAATTCAGTTCAGAACTCTCTATGAGGGTGTTTAAGATACCTGGGCAAGCAGTCTTCCGTTCAAGTTTGAAGCGCCAGCATCTTTAGGGACAAATTTTGGAGGACTATAACAGATATGTTCACTCAGCTTCGCTGCAACAGATGGATCACTTGACAACTTTGCCTACAATGTTTTTTGATATCAAAATAAGTCATGTTTTCACAGGATGGCCGTTGCTCCAAATGTAACATTTACAAATTGCCAGTCAGTTCTGACGTCAGTGATTCGGATTGGGAAAGAAACACAAAAGGGAAATATAAAAGGACAGCAGTGCACCAATCTCTCGTCATATGAAATTACGAAGAAGAATTTATTGTATGTAATTTTATTCTACTTTTTGCAAGAGATTAATTGCAAAAGCAAAAGGGAAATATATCGCAAAAAAATAAGTTGGCAAGGAATGTGAGTTGCAGAAGAACACCACCAGACTTACCACATGGTTCCCATCTTTGAGAAGACACCCAGTATCACCACTTCTGTGAAAGTAGGAGCGTATATATAGTACTGGTTTTGCATATGGTAAGCATTTATAATTGTGCCTAGCATGTGGGTAGGGTATACGTAGTTTCCACAATCTTGCCAACAAGGATGATAATAGCCACATGGATGGCTTCAGTGATGCCAAACCAAGAGGAGAATAGTTGCATTAAACTATGGACAACTGAACAATCTGTGGTTGAACAATCTGTGGTTATGTTGCTGCAGTTGAATGCAATTTTATTTGTGGGCTAATACATCAATCTACCACAACTTTGTTTTTCTCAAATTTAAAACAATATTTCATTTTTATAACTAATATAGCTTAATGTTTAAGTTTCGTGTTAAAGTTTATCATGCAACTATTAAATGATGGTGTGGCATATATTGTAGATATGCAAAACACTGTTTTGAATGCCTACGTGGATAAAAATCAATATTTTAGATTTTTAATTGGGTCCAAATTTGAACCGTTGATATTTGAGGTGATAAATTAGTGTGGAACAATTGAGAGGCTACAGTTCAATCCTTTGCTAAAGCGCGAGCCAATGTTGAATTTGGTGAAAACTTTATACTTGGCGGCCTCGGTCAAAGTAGCCACATGCAAAAAAAATTGAGAGTTTGCCTTCGCAGTCAAAATACTTAGTTTGACATTAGACAACTTTATAGGAACGATGCGACTATAAGGATTGATCGTCGGCATATTACTATTATGTTTATGAATACTCGGTGGGCAAACCAAAGGGAGAGAGCTGCCTGCCTCCAGGACTAGCCAGGCAAAACCTGGATACCTGGATGATAAAAAAAAAAGTGAATGCTGCACCATCATTTAATTGAAGACCGAATGGCCAGTTAATAGATGCTAGATCTTAATAATAAACTTGAAGGTTGTATGAGATTAGATAAAAAATAAAGTTGTGTTACATTTAAGAAGGTTATATTAAATTAAGATATTAACTATTATTTGTGTGGATTGAGTATGTATGCACAATGAATTATAATTATCATATTCCTACTCAACATGTCCTTGTTGACTTCCTTCATTTGTAATTCTTATTATATTTTAAACTATTCAGTTCAAATTCTCTGAAGTTAACCCACAATTTCATATCTTTACAACTAGCAAAATTAAAATTGTTTATTTATTTTAAAGTTATTAGATCATGTTAATGTTTAGCCGACCCCACCTAATAGGATAAGATTTGGTTGTTGTTATTGTTGTTGTAGATCATGTTAATGTCATTTATTAATAAGAAACTTTCAAATTTTAAGTCTTATCGCAAATAGCTTTGCCTTTACATATAATTCCAAGCAATCAGCATGTGTATATGTGTGTTAGTAAAGAACCTTCAATCTAGACTAGCGTCAACCCCTTGAACAGGTGATGCAGCTGGGTATAAGTATTGGGGTGCTGCTCCTTTTATCCATCCATTAGGCATGCGAATAGGGCATGTCAAGCAATGACAAGAATTGTGACAGCATGCAAGTTGTCCAGACACAGGTCGAGCAAGAGGTAGACTTGGATTGTAGCAAACAGATGCAAGGATTGGACGTGCTGGGTCTGAGAATTTAGCCAAGCAGACTTGCAGGGAAATGCAAGCGCAGACATACGGTCAACGCATGCGATGTGACACAAATGGAGCAGTGAGGACGGTTGTTTCGCCTAAGTTTGTGGTTCCTAGCTTGGGTGATGCACAAGGTGTGTAGGCTATCATTGGTAGGGTGCCAAAACAGCAAAATGATATGGGCAAACAGTTTGTACACATGGGATCGATAGTTGAAAAAACTATCATGTAACTGCCATGCCAACCGCCGCCTATGCAGTGTAAATAGGCAAGGTTTGAACAGTGACAAAGGGGTGTGTGTGAATCTGTAATGTTCCATGTTGTAATCCTGAATAATAAAGGTTGAGAATTCTCTTGTACATTATGTATTGCTTGTTTGTGGCTTTTGTTGGTCATATTATGTAAGACATTCTCTTGTGCATTTGTGGGCTGAATCAAATGCGGAACTTGGTTGCTGTGTAGGAAAATTTTTGAGGCAGAAATTGACCCTGTGACAACTAGCCTCTTCACATATTGTATAGTTTAAAGATTTGCCGACTTAACCTAGAAAGATTTCTCCACCTTGGTTAGATTTTTTCAAAAGAAAAAGATGTCCCAACTTTAGGCTGTATAAATTTGCTTAGTAGTGCATATTAGGGGAATTGACTCATGGCATGTTGGTTAACTGGTCAATTTATCTACCAACAACTGGACCAAAGGTGGATGTGTTCTATCTGAAGTTGTTTGTTGGAGCAGAACCAGAAGGATAGAAGGTGCTTTAATTAGCATTCCATTATGAAAGTCCAATGTTTACAAGCATGCTAATTAATTAAAACAAAAGAAGGCAAAGGTAAGAGTTTAGGAACCCGAACCTTTTCATGGGCTTCTGCTCTTATCTTTTCCTCCATGGACAATGATCCATGACAAATCTTGCAACCTTCAAGGAGTGTCCTTAGTTGTTTACTCCCGGTAGTAATGCATAAATTCCGTGGAACCCAGATGCCAAATGTATCGAACACATATCGTTCAGTTCGAGTATATAGGAGTTCTCTTGATTCAGATAAAGTCCAAGATGCTACTTGCTTGCTACACTGGCCACTGCAGAATCTACAGTAGAAAAAATCTTGGTCTGTCCTTGTACTACAAGGATTATCGATATTAAAAGGCTGATAGAATGTACTTCTTGACTGCTCACTTCCCTTCAAAAAGCCATGACTTTTATTTTGATTTTCAGTTCCATGCTTAACTAGACTGACATCGTGTCCAACATTCTCAGTGATCTTGGATTTTCCAACGCCTTCTTGATCTACCCTCAGGAGCATATCATCAGAATTTTCAGAGGATGGATTCTTACCCAAGTTATGATTTAACTCAAACTCAGTGGAAACACTATATTTTCTCCCCTTGATAGTTTCAGATCGAAAAGGCTTTGTTCTACCACTTGAATGAAGTGTTTCTTTGTCATCATAAGGGAGATAATAATCTGAAGAAGTGTTTAAGTTATCTGCTTCCAAATCATTGGCATCCTTCTGCAGAATATCAAATTTCATTCCCACACTTGTACCAGAAATCTTGGATTGGAATGCTACAGAAGAATCTTTTCTTGCCTTGAAAAAGTAAGCATCTGCCCTACCTTTTACAATCTCTGCAAATTCATACAAGATGGTTTTACTCAAAATAGTTTTAGACTTACTTTCTTTTAAAAGCTTAGATGTTGGAACATTTAGGGAATCTACATATGTGCTTTTGTAATTTTTTTACATCAATAGCATTGAGCTTACCTGATCCTTTATTCTTGACTTTTTGATCGAAGTCCAAAAAATGGGTTTTCTTTGCCACAGCTTCCAGCTTGGTAGCTTTATCTAAGTGCTGTTTTTCTTCTTGTTTCTTCAAGAGATGTGGTCTGCGAAACCTTTGGTCATTTTGAAAGTCAATATCAGAAAGCATCTCTGCAGAAAATGACTTTTCCATTGTTTGAGAAATGAATTTTTTCTCAATACTTTCTTCAGATGAGATTCTCTTCAAAGAGCCTTCCTGCTGATTCTTACTAACAAGTGATATGTTAGAGTTAACGTTGTGCTGCGGTCCCTACAGGGCAAATAGTTTGTAAGAATTTAAAGTTTCAATGACAGACATTTTCATGGATACAGGTCCAACAGATCAAACATAAAACTACGAGTACCTCAGATGGATCACTTTCAAAAACACCAATCATTGTCCTCACATTGCTTATTGGACTTCTTGACAATGAGCTTTTGTCACTTCTTTGATCTTCCAGTTTAGGATGGAAGGTAGTGGTTTTCTTAGTGGTTTCCTTGGCAGCACTTGATGTTGGGATTGCTTCATGCTCCCTTTGAAGATCTGAACCGTCTTCTTGGAAAACATCTCTTTCCTTAGCACTTCCTTTGGCTAGCTCTGGCTTTCGTCCTTCATCTACACCATTTTGTTCATAGCTTTCAGTTCTAAGCGAGTCCCAGGAGTATTTTTCAGCATCAGCAGACGATGTGGAGCTTAGTGGAGCATCTGCAATGAGAATAACACATTTCTGTGAGACAATTACTATGGGCATTTATTTCTTTCAAATGTCATATTGCAACCATGTTAAGGGACTTCTTTTTTATATATATAATAAAAATTTCAGGTCTTGATTGGTGGGTAGCCCGGTAAATTGTTTGTGAAATCCAACATTTGAAGAAAAATCAATGATGCATCCATAGCTCTAATTAGTAAAACTTGGTTTATTTGGATTGATACAAATGAATGTTTATTCAACAAGCACCATATCCCACTTGTCCTTTGGAATGGAATTGCAGCAACTGCCAAAGATTATTACCCTAAAGGGATTACTTTCAACCTCTACTGCAAATTCAACTATAGCAGTCATGCTAATTTGAAACTTTTCTGTGAACCTGAGGGGTTGTTCAAATAGATCCAAATGATGGATTTTTAGTCTTCTCTGTTATTTGAATGGGATAAGGATTGCAGCAGGCACATTGAAATAGAGATCAAAATAGAATATTGGGCTGCGCTTCAAGCATATGCTCACAATAGAGATCAAAATTTGTTGAAAGTATATTGCATCAACCTTATTGAAATCCTGAACAGGATGGAGACCTGTCCAGGGATTGTATGAAATCTAATTCGAGATTGTTTTTACCTAATGGCACTGAATAGAAACATATAAGTAGAAATGATAACCATTTTGCAAATTCTCTAGTTAATATAGCTAGAATGGCATATAGCTGATTCAAGATTGTTTTTACCTTAATTTCTGAATCTATTGCAGGTCAATAAAATCAAGGTGGTTCTGAAATAAAAATAAAAATTTGACTAAATGTAGACTCATAACTTGGCCTGCATGTATAACTGATTAAACTTATGCCTCTCCTTCTTAAATTCTGCATCATTAGTTGTTCATATAATCCTAGCTTTCTCTCTTGTAGCTTGTAAACCAAACAAAAAAAAAAAACCTAATGCAATCCAGTGGATATTCACAAAAGAACAACAGCATTACCATGAATATTTTTCTCAAGGTTTTCATCATGCAATTTCCGGCACTTCCTTCTGAGTTTAGAATTTCTCTTAAAAAACATAATAAACGAGTTTTAGATGAAGCATCAGAATATTCCTCAAAAAGATTAAGAATCATAAAAGAGGCTTGACATTATCATACTAGTTCATGGACCCTTAACCGTTCCTCTTCGCTGAGTAAGAACCGCAGTGTCACATTGAAAATGCTACCATCTTCAAGAGTAAAAGAACTGTCTAATCTCCCCTTTTCAACCACTGAAATGGTCTTGAATTCTTCCAAGTGACAAAAAAAACTTCGGGTTAGCATTTAGTAGGATACAGTCATCAAGTTGGTAATTAGAAATCAAATACATCAATGAATTTCACCTGTTTGAGACATCAACTTCCCGTCTGAACCGTACAGCATGACCATTAGATTCTCTCTCAGAGATACAACAGGACTGCACGCAGCATCAAATAGGATTGGTATCTTAAGGTTTCATTTTTTTTATTAACACAAAGCAAATAACTGATCCAAGGACACTACCAAGCGCAAAGATCAAGAAATGTTGACAGTGGTTAAAGAGGACTTTGTTAAGTAGCCATTCAAGTGAAGAAGAGAAAGAGAATTTCAAAAAGAATGCTCACAGTGAGAGTTCCCCGCTGCCCATTGTTTGATATTCTCTCTTCCCCGAGCTAACTGCAGCGAAAGCGCATGAACGAAAGACGAAAAGGGATACGAAGGTAACATGCAAAAAGAAGAACTAACATACCTTTCAAAGAGAAAGACTTCGTCTTCGCCGTAGGCGAGGTAGAGGAAGGTGGTTCCACCAACTCGAGAACTGCAATTTGAGTAAGAAACTGAGGTGCAAATGGCATGATAAGAGATCGGATTTCTCATTAGGAAGGGCTACCTAAGACTTGGATAGTGCCTGGCATCGCCGACTCGTTGTAGAGCTGCGCCGGAGTAGCTCCGCCTCCGCCCTAGTGGCTGGCCGATGGATATGGAAACGTATCGTCTGTGGCTGAGCCCGTAGAGGCCGATGGGACGGGAGGGAGCAGCGGGGCCCGCGAGAGTGTGGAAGCGTACATGCTCGAGTACGACACGTGTGGCTAAACTGTCGGCGTGAGGTTCCAGATGATGAGGAAGCATGAAGCCATCTCAACCGTCCATATTTCCATGATGCCAGCTCCAACTGCATCAAGCGAATGCTGTGCGACTTTGATAGTGAAATTCCATTTTACCTACTAAAATTTCATTGTTTGCGAGAAACTCCCTATACTTTTCTTTTTTGTTAGTTTATAAGTGTCGTTGAAACACCCCTTCTAGTTATGGTTTTCCTGTGTTGACATTTTTTCCTCACAATTTCAACATCTGAAAGTATGGAATAAGAGGGAATTTTAATAGCATAAAGTTTAGAAGGCAAAATGACAAATCTGATACATCCCAAGAGTACTTGACCTCTTTCATGCATAGGCAAGCACGTCTATGTATACAAACTATCTTAGCATTGATCTGAAACAGAAGAAAAAGAAGGTTTTTAACTGGTACTGTGGTTTCAAGTTCACTAGCTCAGGCTGTACCCAAGATTGCAGCTGAGTTTGGCACTGACACTCATTTCAAAGAAGAGAAGAGAGGCAACAAGCAAATTTAGCTTTTACAGATTGTTTATCGTCTAAGGCAGAAGAAGCTCCATGGTCCTACCCAAACGGCCAACCGACATCAATCTGAAATCTTAATGCAGTAAGTCCAGACAATGAACCAGCTTATCAGGAGAGAAGAAAATGCTGCCATTCCAATCAGGAACGGCCAACCGGCCATCAAGACCCCTACGACAAGCACTGCTGTGAAAGGGCAGAATGACCTGAAGACTGACATGCCATCAGCCCACTGCCCTTTCCAGAGGATGAGAGCCGCCACATTTAACATGTTCCAGTGCACAGAACCGCGATAAGCCAGCTGATTCAGGCAGGCAGCAACAAAGACATAACAGTTGCAAGTGAAGAAGTTGTAGTATTTGTGCTGGAAGTGCTTCATGTTTGATTCTAGTGTGTCGTCCCATGAGATTGCAGTCCCTCGTTCGGCGTGTCTGTACGACTGCTTACATGTATGTGCCGATAAATTTGGTGGAAAACAGCACTGCCACCACATCCAACAATCTAGAATTAGTGTTTGTGATTTCCTTTTACTAATCACACACACAATTGTTTCAGGAAACAGTTTTCATTCCTCTTCAGCAGAATTAATGATTAAATAAAGTGCTAAAGTTTTCTCTAATATGCCACTATTACTTGGGCATTTAACATCTAGTTGCACTAACCTGGATTAGTCTCAAATTGAAAATCAAGGAAAAGCACGATAAAGGCAGAATGCTTAGAAATAACTTTGAGGTTTTACTTGCAGCAGGCATTTTATGTCACCAACTTGATAGTTTTTTGTAGATTTTGAGCAAACTACATTTAGAAAAGCATGGATATTCACGAGAAAGATGCAAGAGAAAAAGGAATCTCCTCCTCGGTTGGCTAGACAGCATCGTACTTGCAGCACCATATGCATAGGTGAGCCAGTATTACTTACATGCTACATATTGTTGTGAAGCTAATGATCACAAGATGAAGTAAAAATTCATTAAGAATCAAGATAATGCTATCTATCTAAAAGAAGCCTTATTCTATGTGAAAATGGACAATACTTTTAAGTATCACTATTTGTTTATCAGAGTCATACAAAACAAATGCTAACTTAAACATATCTTGATAATATGGGATTAAACGGCAGTGCTCCCTATGTAGATTGATTCAGGATGTTATTCAAGTTCTTATGGTTTCTTTGCATTCCCTTTCAACTATCTCAAACTATGTTATATTTTGACGAAGATCCTCACAAAAAGTTAGTGATAGATGGTGGGATAATGCAAAAATCAGAATAAACAGCACAATTAGAGTATATTGGAGTTGATATCCTAAACCAGAAATAAAACCCAAACATAAATTAGAAAAAAAAAATTGTACCTGTTCCCTGTCAAGTTGAAGATATCTGGCAACGGCACCATATGCAAAATTGTCCACATTCACAAAATTTGAACCAGCAAAATCCAAAACTTTCCCATCTTCATGGCCAATTCCAACATGGCCAATATAAGGTGCCAACCATGAAACTATCGGAAGAGGAGTCCAGACTATGCAGCAAGGAAATTTAGCCTTCTTAGGATCCACTTGATCAAGTGGCCATAGTGTATTCAATCTTTGGGTATCACTGATATCTTCATCAGCATTAGCAGCTTCAATCTCTGTCAATGTAACTAGCCTTGGCGACATTATGGCCAGAACTGCATTTTTTATATATTTGTGATCATGTTAAAAGTATTATTGTGCTTCCAATTACTTGACTAAATTATGCTGAATGATAGAAGAAAAAAGAATGAGAATTTCCTTCAATTATGATTCAAAGTTTGACATAGATCTAGAATACAAATCATAGCTTAATGTGCTACCCTGTAAAATGCCTAATAAAATCCAAATCAAGAAAGCATGACTAGGATATAGCAAGAAGTGTGGGATATTTTATGTTGTCAGGCAAGTTTTTGAATAAGAACATGAACACCGATACAGTAATTTTTTTGGAGTTGACATAAACATCACCCAATTAAATTATAAACAGCCCAACTTTCTCAAAGTCTAAACTATTTCAAATGAAAAGAATAAACAATGTACCTTATAACTCTTCTTCATTCATATACCTAGATTTAGTGCTCAAAAATAGAATAACATAGCAAATAAATGCTGTAAAATGTAATGCTCATGAGTACTTCATGAATTCAAGTTAATTAACATGAATGTTCATGAACTGAGCTCATCTGAGTAGTTGTACAAATATAAATATACAGCCTCGAAGTTTTATGCATAAATTGAATATCTATATTTTACATACACATCATGAAACAGTAACAAAAAAAACACAAACAGGGTTGCAAGTGAATGGATTCGATTGTCACCTTCTTCTCTATATCTTCTTCTTGAATTAAATCCTTCAAACCGCTCAGAGCCTCAAGCGCCAGAACCAAGCACACATATGATAAGACATCTTCCATGCCCCTCCATTTATACAGTTAAAATTAATGTTCACATTCAAAAGGTTGTTAACATAAATTTTCTGATGGTTGTCAGCTATGTCGCTAGGACCAGGATACATGTCACTCAAACTCGAATAGTATTCTAGATGTTTGACACATCCTTTTCTAAAAGTGGGGAAACTAGGATGTGGCCAAAGGGGCTCAAATTTTTGACATGGGCTTACATGTCAGCGAAAATATTATATTATGATATGTTATGTTGACCAATATTTGTTGATTTAGTTTAGAACAAAATGTAGCTATAAGGTAAATAAGTAACTAAGTTATCTTAGGGAATTGAGTGAGCTTAATCTGATCAATAGAGTCAGATTGGGTTAAAGGTGGGTTCAAAATATGAGTTACTAAACAAATAGGGTTTTTGTGCTCGAATTAGGCTTAAGTTCTATACTACCAAATATTGACGGAAAGCATTGTTGTTGTCAATTGAGGGTATCCACTACCACTTAGTCCACTACTACTTTTTACATCCTCTATTTCTCCTGCCACATATCTTAAATCTCTCCTTGTCCTAGGTTTCTTTTTTGCAAAAGCTCAGGGTGAGTTAAAGAAAAAATTTGACCAGCCTTTCTCCCATCCCAGTACCTATTCACTACTGCATACTGATACCAATTTTCTGTTGTGTCAACACTATCAGAGAAAATTTGTCAAGTCCAAGTAACATAGGTAATCAAGGCCTCACACAACCCTTCACTTTCTTTTATTTGGGCTTGGACTGGCATTGGTGGTGTTTTCTCATGTTAATTATAGATATGTTTAAAAATCCAACCAAAATGATGTAATATACAAAGAAAATGAGCACTTGAAGGTTTATAGGAGATATCTAATTTTATTTTATTTTTTGATAATCCAGATGTCTAGGTGTCGCTTAGACATTACCAGGTAAATCCAAAGCACAACTTATGCACACTTAGTAGTTGACCTCCATAATCTTCGTCCCTACTGAGATTCAAACTTTGATCTCTTATTTGTTCCCCTAAGTGCTTTCCCACTACACCACACCTGTGGGGCAAGAGATATCAATTTTTAATTAGTATTGTTATGAGGCATTAAATTTACATGACCATTCAAATACTATCTTTCAAATTTATTACTATGACCATACCATAATACATCATTTAATCTTATAAAAAAGATTGTTATTTTAAAACTTAGATTTATTTGTTCAATCTTACATATAGCATGTTCAATACCTAATCTAAAAGCCAAGTTTTATTTCATAACTCAGTTGAACTAGTTCAATCTTAGTAGGGGGACATGAGCTTGGCCCTAAGTATAAGCTAAAACTTTACTTGAGCTTGACAACCACTTGGCAAAGGAGCATATAGATGATTTTTTGAGTTTGATTGAGCTCGACATAGCTTGTGCTTGATAGGTTTTCTAACAAACAAAGTTGAACAAGATTGAACCAAACTCAGCTAGTTTAGGTCCTAAGGCCTAACATACATGGAAAATATAAACTATAAAGTACACTATAAATTCCAGTGTTAACCCTCAAGGGCCACTGTACAATCGCTTCATCCATAGCAATTTTTAAGTTATAACAGAAACGGTGTGACGCATGCAGTAGACTGACAAAAAGCTTACTCAGCTAAGGTGCTTGATCAATATGACTCACGTGTACAAATGCCAAGAGCATAGCAAGGGGCATGAGGGAAACTTCACAATGATTAATGTAGTTCCTCATGCAAAAAATATGCCCTTTTATCCAAACACAGCCACCTCATCATACCATACCATAACTACAGGATCTATAATCAATTAACAGAATCATCATCAAACTTAGAGTTTTATAGCCAACACACATCTGACAGAATGCCCTCAATGTTCCAATGTATATTCCACAGCATCACATATTTACACTTACAATAGTACAAGAAATGAGAATTGTACTTCGCGCTATGGAAGTAACTCCCTCGACAAAACCCTAGACCACACATGAGCCATAAGCTGGGACCAAAAATGAACTGAGGCAGCATCACTCATGGTTGGGAAAACCAGAAGTAGATCAAAGTCAAATGCCAGCATAAAACCCATTAAAACAGGCCTCTCATCCCCAACCTCCATGCACCGGGAAAAATGAGAAATTTAGCAAAACTTGGCAGAGAAAAACTAACCTTTAGAGAACTGAGAAGGACATTCCTCTTTCGGGTGGCGATTAGGCAGGTGACAAAAGCAACCTTTGCGATGTGGGAAGAGAAAAATCGAGAGCTGGGAGGAGAAGCAATCGGAATTGAGAAATTAGACGGGAGAGATGCATGAACCTGGACGAATGGCGGTGCCAATAATGGCGATTCTGCGGACCTGCAGGATGACACCCAAACCTCACCGGGCCGCCTCACGTGAAATCGATTGGCAACGGCGTGGGGGCATCGATTTCGCCAGTGAAAGATGAAGCGGGTCAAATTGTGGGCTTAAATTGTCTCTCGAAATTATTCGCTTTGCAGACTATTTTTTTTTAAATATCATTTTAATCTTTTTGAAATTTTTAGTTTTTTTATAATTTAAATATCAAAACTTCTACTATCCAAATAAATTCTAAAGTTGAATGACTGATCATCAAAATAAATTTAAAAAAATATATATAGATGAATTTTAATGGATAATTTAACATCACTAATAATTTAAACGTACTTTAAACACGTCAAAATCTATTTATTTATTTATTTATCAAACTTATTTAAATTTATTTATTAAAAATGTTATCGAGTTCAAGTCAAATTTAAATTTTTATAAGTGCAATTAATAATGTTATTGTCCTTAAAAATTAAACTAAATATTTTATCTAATAGATGAAATGTATATCATTTTTTTAACATATCGAATAATTTAAGATTATAAAATTTTATA
>JBAMHZ010169897.1:0-14944 GCA_037177395.1 Alpinia galanga | reverse complement strand
ATATCTTTTTTAAATATAATACTAAATTTTTGCTATTGTAATATATTTCATGAAGGTTGATCATCAATAGATTTTTTGAATATTTATTGTGCTTCTTATAAAGTATAGTTTTGGAAACTTCAAATATTCTTAGGCCTCTATTAACATGGTATGTAGGAATGATAAAGCTATTTTCATAAAAACTGAATGACTTAGGTTTTGGTAAAATCAATATATCAACCTTCGTACCTAATCCTGTGTAATAAATGATTAAAGGTTGAATCTTGATGCATTTAGATGTGATAATATAGGCTGAGAGTTTGTTCCCTGATTGAGTCCTTGTTACGGATAGAAATACTAAAGAATGATAATTTAGCATAAAAAGAATTGAAGTAGACAGTGACAAAATTAAGATTTTCTCAAGGGCAAAACACTAAATAAATATAAAAAAATTAAACATAATTCCAAATCAACATGGAAAAGTTTAAGATTGTGGGATCGTGCAAATTGCACGTGAAGGGAGGTGAATTACATGTTTTAAAAAATAATTTTTATTTTCATTTCCTTCATTTTTGTGTGTGCTCGTGCTAATTTTTTTTTCTACTTCCACCTCAATCAAATGCTCACATTGAAGTTCTCACCGACACGTAAAGCAAAAAAAAAAAAAAAAAAACTCAATTTTCATCAAGATAACGTTTTAATATTTTATTCTGTATTAAGAAGATGATATAGTTGTTACTATCTTTTATAATTGTACTCACCTCTCTTATGAAGATTCTTCGGAAAAGGCGCTCAATGAATTGTCGATCGGAAACAATTTAAGGGGTTATGGGCCTTGAACTAATAACACCTGCGAGGCTATAAATCAAGTAAAAATCGATTTGTGCTTTTATTTATATCTCAAATAACACTTTTGAGAATGAAATCGGTGATGCATTGAAGCATGACAACTTGAAAATCCCTTCACCATGACCGTAAACAATGTCTCTCTTTTCGTTTGGTTCTATGAAAATTTCTAATTGACTATTAGAATAAATTAAAAAGAATTTAGGATGATATAACAGCTCAGCGTTCTAGATTTTATCATCTCATTTAAAGAATTTTTTTTTACAAATACATCGTAATTGAAAATCAAACTGAAAATATTTGAAAAATTAAATTGATGTCTAGCTGTGTAATCTCGGGCACAAAAATAATGGATATACTCGTTTTTTTTTTTCATCTATGTGCTCCTCTTTCTCTATTGATATACTGTCACTTTTTTTAGTTGATATTAGGTATTCAGAATTTACGCCCCGACTAATCCTGAGGATAGTTGATTCAACTCTACGAAAGTTTTTCATTAGCCATTTAAGTAAATCGAAAAAGCACGAGTAGCAAGCAATCCACTAGTCCACTGTTCTTTAGTGTATGCTTCATTTGGAAGATAAATTTTACAAATTTACTGTAGTGGGACTCGAACATGGATGTCTTGTCAATTGCGCTATGCCCGAAGATGATATACTACCCCTTTGATTGAACTCAAAAAGGCAAAATGGATATTTAAAAACTACGAGAGGCAGTTTGGCAAGATAATAAAATTACGGTGGTAAAACGCAAATTTTCTTCCAGAATTAATCAAAATTTTTCCCCGAAAATATAAATTTTTGTTTTGTTTTTCTTTTTTGAGAAATTCTCTGGTGAAGCTCGCGTTGAATCTGCAGGGTTTCATCGCATCGCTCCCCGCCCCCGTCGTCTCCTCCTGTTCCCTTCCCCGTTTTCTTTTCCCTCTTTCCGCTTCCCAGGAGCGGAAGGTCTTCTCGATCCCAACTGTATGTGAAGGTAAATCTATTGCATGCGAAATTTCCCATCTCAATTTTGTCTTTTTCTGGATCGTTTTGAAGGTCCAATATCTGATCGAATCTGGCGATGGAAGGGAACAAAGATGAGGCTCTCAAGTGCCTCCGGATCGGGAGGGATGCCTTGGAGGCAGGAGATCGAGCTCGTGCCCTCAAATTCCTCTCCAAAGCTCGCCGCCTTGACCCCACGCTGCCAATCGAGGACCTTCTGTCGGCCGCCGAAGCGCCCGATGATGGCAAGTCTGGAGGTCCCGATGATTCTGCTGCATCGTCGAACGCCGCCCCGCAGCAAGACAAACCCTCCGGTGGTTCTTCATTTCGTGCTCGTGCCCCGGCTGCTTCGTCTAAAGCTAAGAATTGCTCCGATGGATCTGGTTCATCTCGAGAGTACACAGAGGAGCAAGTTACGATTATCCGGCAGGTCAAAAAGCAAAAGGATTACTATCAGATACTGGGGCTTGAAAGGGGTTGCACGGTGGAAGACGTTAAGAAAGCCTACCGGAAGCTATCGTTGAAGGTCCATCCCGACAAGAATCAGGCGCCTGGTGCGGAAGAAGCCTTCAAGGCAGTCTCTAGGGCCTTCCAGTGCCTTAGCAACGAAGAGAGTAGGAAAAGGTATGATCTGTCTGGTACAGATGAGCCTGCATTAGCAAGGCCTGCTGCACAGCGTCGGAGTCATGGGTTTAATGGTTTCTATGATGATGACTTCGATGCTGATGAGATCTTTAGGAATTTCTTCTACGGGGGAGGGCCTCCGGTCGCCACTCCTTTTGGCACTTTCCAATTTAGGACTGGTGGTATGGGTAGGCCAAGCGCTCATGAGGTGCACGGTTCTTTCAATCCTAACCTTCGAATGTTAATACAAATTTTGCCTATCCTTCTTTTGCTCCTGCTGAACTTCCTTCCATCAAATGAGCCCATTTACACACTTAACCGAAATTATCCTTATGAGCATAAGTTCGAGACATCTAGTGGGGTGAAGTACTTTGTCAAATCTGTGAATTTTGAAGAAGAATATCCTTACCAGAGTCAAAAACGTACCAATTTGGAAGAACGGGTAGAGAGAGACTATGTGGGGATTCTTTCGCAGAACTGCCGTGTTGAATTACAGAGACGACAATGGGGCCTGTCCTACCAGACTCCACATTGTGACATGCTTCAGAAGTTTCAGACAACAGCTTGATGCCATTAACTCAAGGTAGTTACACAATTAGCTTTGCAATTTTTGCAACAATAGTTCATTTAACTTTGCAACATTAGATTTTGCATTTGTTAGTTATCTACTCTAATTTCTTTCTCCATAGATTTTTTTTTTCTTTTTGTTATTCGGTCCAATTTTAGGTATCTACATATGTGAATCCTAGTTGGAGAGCAAGGAAACAACAGAAAAAAGTTAATATAGTAGAGATACAAATGCTAAGTTGAATGTTGAAGATAATAATGTGATATGACACCACATATATGTTTATGATGAATGTTGAAGATAATACTGTGATATGACACCACATATATGTTTATGATGAATATTGAAGATAATACTGTGATATGACATCACATATATGTTTATGAGGAATATTAGATTAATAAGGTTATCGGTGTTAGGGTTTAATCTCACATTGATACTTTAGGTTTATGTCTTTTTTGACATATTCCAAATGTAATCTTATCAATCCAATATTTTCTTTTCCCAAATTTTGCTTGGTATAATAGTCTCCTTTTGACAATTAGGGTTGCGAAAGAGTTATTTGAGCCTCTTTCTTCTCCCTTTCTCTCATTTGCGTGCCATACTTTGTCTCTTTCTCTCCATTGCAATTGACATAAACCACCTTTCATCTATTAGGCATACCACTATAAGTAGCACCGGCTACGCAACCAGCTTCTCCTTGGTTTATCTATGATCTGCTCCACAACCTGGCCATCATCAATGCCTCCATCTCCCCTCATTAACTAGTTTGAATGAATTTTAACGAACAAGTTGTGGATGAATTTGAACTAGTAATTTTAGAATAATTATGCTTTTAGAAAACTGGCAATTTTGGTTTAAATTCGGGAGCTATTAGGTTGTGATTACTTTTTGCTATCTCTTAGATTTTGTGATTCTAGATCTCCTTGGGTTTTGTACTGATATTGCCATCATAGTTTCGTGGAGAGACTGTTCTATGCATGCTGTTTTGGGTGATTCATTTTTTGAGAAGGCTGTCTTTCTCTAGAAAACTGGCAATCGTGGTTAAAATTTAGCATATTGCTACTGCATTGTGGTTACTTATACATTTATTGGTTTTGTGTGATATTAAATCAAATTGCCTTGGCCATTGTATTGATAATGGCGTCATGGTTTAGTGGTGAGACTGCTGATTAACTGTGCATGTTGTTTTTGGTGCCTCAATGTTTCACGAGAAGGCTGCTGATTGATTGCATGCGGATTTGTCTTTTATGAACTTCAACCATCATTTTTATTTTATATTTTGATAAAAATATGTATTCATTGTTTAAGTTTTGTCAATGTGTGTGTATATATATGATCCATGTTTAAGTGTTTATGGTTGGAACAAGGTGTTGATATTTGAGCTACATGGCATATTTGGTATCCACAATTTCGTAGGCACTCCTGTTAAGTTGCTGATTAAGTTAAACACGCCATCTAAAAAATTCTTCTTTTTAACATAAGTTACCTTGTCCAAACTGAGTCATAACCAAAAACTAGTTATTTATCAATACGTGTCGAGTGTTGACCTGATAGTGTATCCTTTGGCAGAATATTTGTCACATCCTTTTTTCATCACTCACATAATCGCTGAATTTTTGTTCACATTTTTTATTCCAGTATTTCAGCTTTTGCATTAGATCAAGGCCAAATAAGGCATTTGTCCTATATTTTGTTACATAATTCATCATTTATTGTGTTGTTTATGGTGGATTCAATAATGCACAAGAAGCACAGCTCTCCATTTTTTTTTCACTTCCTTACACATATTGGACATAATCATTGTACTTCCTAGATCAACAGCTGATTTTTAAGGCATGGTTGTCAAAGTCAATATGAATCAGACATGATGAAAGAACCTCAGCCTCTAGGGAGAACAGTTATTTACTTGGTACCTACCTTTGATGAGGAAGGGAGCAATTCTGGGAAGAAAAATCAAAATCACCAAATTACCATCAAGTGAGATTACAAAAGCCCACAACTAGATCTCCAAGGTCACTTCTGCCACTTGCTCTAGCAGACCTCTGATGGCCTCTACTTCCCCATGCTCTCTATGAATCTGGAAAGAGCGAGGTGTTCACTAGATGAAGCTTCCCTGGGGCCTATATTGCTTTTGTGCCCACCTTAGAACTGCACTCGAGGTCACAAAAGGAAAGGGCCACAGCAAAGATTTACATCGAACAGTATAGTAATGTGGGTGGCCTCAGAGTTGGAGAGGGGGAAGAATGCAGTGTGATGAAGGTTGGAGAGGGAGAGGGTAGGAATGATGATGGCAGTGAGAGGGTGAGCTGAGTGTAAAAAATACAATGTTAACAAGAGGGTACTTTTGGTCTTTTCACTACATTGGTGTTCGTTTTCAATTTCAGACAGAAGCATTTTGGTACGTCTTTTAATCCATGGATTTTGTCCTACTTCGTCCCCTCTTTTGTCAATCGGATTCAATGAATGGGGCACTGAAGTGCTTCCATGATGTAGAAGTAAACCAACCATACACTTCTGTCATGCTTGCTATATAACCTACAAAATTTATTATTTTTTTACACTTTTCACTATTGTACGGCATCTTGCTTTACTATATAACTTGTCTGTGAATGTTGTCAGAAGATTATGTTTCCATGGAATGTGGTAATAGTTCATCTTGGTAATTATTTAAGTTTATTGTATGACATCTTGCTTTACTATATAACTTGTCTGTGAATGTTGACAGAAGATTATGCTTCCATGGAATGTGGTGATAGTTCATCTTGGTAATTATTTGTTTTTTTTATTTCTTTTAAATTTTGTAATTTTTCAAGACTTTGACAAGGACATGATATTATTATCTGTATTGTAGATTTCCCATTTAATAGGTTCATCACCTTTTAAACATTTATATCAACGCGTTAGCATATATTCCATCTCTCATGTCAGTTGTCAGTGCCAAAACATTTAAGACGAGAATAAGATGGGTATTTGTGTTATACTAGAACAGAGGGATTAGATAGTGTCTTCATTTGCAAGCAATTAGATCCTGTCCAAAGAGATGATAAAATGAGAAAATTAGTTATGATGTTATCAACATATCCAATGACATTATATTACTTTAACAGTAACAATCAGGATAAATGGTGCTAATAGAGGACACTGGAGATTATTAGATACAATTAAAAGATACATGCACATGTGACATTATTTCTATCGCAATGACATTAAGATCCATATAACCATTTCCACTAGAACAATGGGATTCATGTACATCTTTCCACCATAAATCAATTCTATTACCTAGGGAGTTGCAATTTTGTCTTCTTCCTTTAGTGCAAATTCGAATTTGCTCTAAGTGTATGCATTACTTTATTTAGAAAATGCTAATGGTGTATTCAAGAATAAGCCATTTAATGTGCATAAGCATGGGTCTTTAGTTTCAGTAAAAAAAAAAAATGATTACTTGTAATGATAATTTTGACTGACATTATTGTTTAAATCTTCTATCTTATTTCAAGCCAAAACATAAGTTTGCCAATGCTCCTTCCTATTTTATCTCAAAAGGGCTCACTTGTCATTTTGACCTACTTTTGTTGTCTTTTATATGCTAGTCATGTATTGTTTCTATTTTTAAAATTCTGTGTTGTCTACTCCAGTCTAAACCAAATTATTGGGTTTGAGTAATGTTTGTTTACCCATACATTTAAGAACTACAATCCACATCATTTAGCAATTAACATCAGTGTTATGATCTAATGTTACATCATTTTTTGTTTCATTATCTCATTTTGCGATGTAAAAACTACCCCTAGTTCATGATCCAAATGCATGCCACTTCATGTGCATCTTTTAAGAACTTGGTGTTTATGTCTACCAAAGAAGCTTTTTTTTCTTTGTATTCAGAATGACTTTGTTGATTCCTTTCTTCCCCAGCATAAAACCCATATGGCATCCAAAACCTCAATAAAATTTTGTACTATCTTACTCCTGTCTGATGTGGTACTGTCATTTTTTTCCTGCTTTTGTTCACTTATTTTTTAAATATTCTTTATATCTTTCTGTTTATTAGGCAAAGCCTGACATCTAAATGTGATTTTAAGTTATAGTTTTTTAATGTGTGGAAAGGATGTTTTTGGTCAATGATGTCGTTTGGTTGACTCTGCTCAAAAAATGGTGGTCCCTTTTTGTCAGTACTGTGGTCTGTGTCTCTGTTGAGTTCTTTGAGTTTAGTGTTTCAATCTAGCCTGTGAAATTTGATTCAATCTGAAATGCTGGCCAGAAACCAATGTGCTCTGCACTAAATTTATCCAATTCTAGATCTGATTATCATTATTATCTTTTTGAATCCAATGTTTCTGGAGTTGAATGTCCAAAATGAGAGTTCCTTTCGGGCATTAGTTAGTTGAATCCACCATCTGCACCTGTAGGTGCAGCTGCAATTAGCTGTGGTACTTCTGTCATAAACTACTGTATCCACAAGATTGAATCTAAATTTAATCTCGCTCTACAAATTCTCAACTCTTTAGACCATCTTATATCTTCTAATAATATCTTTTCTGTAAGCCTCAACATCCGCAATCATCCTTTTCCAGATACTGCTAGCATGCACTTTTGTTCATATTACTATTTTTTTTTTACTGGCATCAAATATTTAAATATTTGGCCGGATTAATTCTAAGGATGACCGGTCTTACCTTACCCTACAGATCTCTAATGGGAGCTTTCGTTCAGATTATTATTGCTTTTATTCCATCTTGTTATTGCTTTAATCATTTGTGATAACCAACTTTTCTCTCGCAGGTTTATGGCGGTTCGATAATCGAAGTTCCTAAATTCTTTTGTGGTATATTGATGGATAAGGGTACTTCTAAGGCTACGACATTTCGATAAGACGCCTATCCCCTTGTTCTGATTTAGAAGCCTGCAGTTTATATCTGGAGGGAACTGCTGTCGGTTCCAATATCATTTTAACTAGATGTATCTTTAAGACCTACGACTATTAATTTTAAGAGTTTATTGTATAGAAATCTTCAACAGTGAGTATGATGGAATCAACCAATCTGTTTGCTCGACATAATAATGTATTGAGATTTCTTCCAACCTGAATCTTACTTAAATAAACCTGCTGCATTGTTTGTAAACCATATCAGGGGTAGTCAGGCTTCTTGATTTGCCTCTTCTGCAATTGGAGCATTTTTCAATTCTATTTGGTTCTCGAGAAATTTAAATTTCACTTTATCTTTTTCTGAGAAAATATTGCAAGTGATAAAAATAATATTTTGGTGGTCGAGCAATCTAAGTATGACTTTATTTCGGTTCTTTAGTTGGAGCATTTTGGTTAGGAATTGGTACTTTTGAATGAGAAAAAAAATATATTGCTATCCATAAAACTAGACATGCTGCTCTCTGCAAGAGTGATATGAGAAAGCTTTAACATATTTTTTAGTTTTTAAGTATTAAACATTTAAACAAATTTTAAATAAGTGTAACTGCGGTAATATGATTAACTAAAACTACGAGCCAATAGTTGACTCGTTAATGAAAATAATTTTTTTAATATTTAAATTCAGCCAATAATAAATGCGAATAGAAATTATATATCAGTCTTTTAACGCTTCTGAAAATGTTTAATTCAGTTAAGCATTCCCATTGGCTTTAACAAGCGGGCCCTACTGGAGAAACGGCGCTACTGTGCATAGTACATGACCGCGTTGGCTTCTCCGTCCCGTCAAGGGCTCTCCCGCTAGCCACTCCGCCGGCTCCTGTTCCCTTCTCTAATTCCTTGCCGTTTCCAGAACTTTCTGATGAAGAATTCCAACGGAAACGGAGCCACTGCCGGAGGTCCGGTGGAGAAGGAGGCGCCTCTGAGCCAGAAGGCCGTTAAAGTCGTCGTTAATGTGTGCTTCTCCTCCTTCGTCCTCGCCGTCCTCGTCTTCACCATCGTCGCGATCACCTACCAGCCCCCCGACCCCTGGTTCGATTCCCCTAAAGCCCTCATCGTCAAGTCTCTCGACGCCGTCCTCCCCAACGCTACCTTCCGCACCGACGAGTCCATCCTCCGCACCGGCGAGGACCTCACCTTCGCCATCGCCGCTGACAACTCCTCCTCCGACATCGCCATCCCACCTCCAGACACGGTGGCCTCCACTTCTGGCTGCGACTCTGATTCCCCTCTCAATTGCTCCGACCCCCGCGCTCTCGACGCGATCCGCCGCTTCAACTCTCGGATCTTTGGCCGGTCCATCGTGTTCCTCAGCTACGACACGCCTGTCACCGGATCCACCCCCGGAGAATGCGACGCCGCCTGGCGATTCCGCAACCGCCACGAGAAGTCTTGGCGGCGCTACAGGGATTACCGCCGTTTCCATCTCGTCTCCGCCGAGAACTGCAGTTACGATGTTGCTTTTGCGGGCAAGTTCCGCTCCGGCGTCAACGCTGCCCCCAAGTCCTCGCCACGGCGCTGGTTCCCGTCGTCGCGTGCCCCTCCTGCCCAGATCCCTGATGCTGATATCAATGACGCGATCCCAGAGCTCGGATCGGATTTCCGGAGAAGAAAATACATCTACTACACTCGAGGCGGGGATTACTGCAAGGGAATGAATCAGTATATTTGGAGTTTTCTCTGTGCCCTCGGAGAAGCTCAGTTTTTGAACCGGACGTTCGTGATGGATCTAAACATCTGCCTGGCTGCCACTTACAATCCCAGTGGCCAGGATGAGGAGGGCAAGGATTTCAGGCATTATTTCGATTTCGAGCATCTTAAGGAGTCTATATCGTTGGTGGAGGAGACTAAGTTCTTAAGAGACTGGCGCCGATGGGAGCGTGCTTCCCGCAAGATCACCCTCCGCAAGGTGCCAACATATAAGGTCACTCCGATGCAGCTCAAGGAGGACAAGAGCACCATCATTTGGAGGCAGTTCGATGGGCCAGAGCCTGAAAACTATTGGTACCGCGTGTGCGAGGGTCGATCAGCTAAATTCATTCAGAGGCCATGGCAAGCGATTTGGAAATCCAAGTGGCTGATGAACATTGTGTCCGAGATTGCAGGGAAGATGGATTGGGACTATGATGCCGTACATGTGGTCCGGGGAGACAAGGCGATGAACAAGGAACTGTGGCCCAATCTCGATGCAGATACATCTCCAGAAGCCTTAGTGAAGAAGCTAACTAAGTTGATCGGAAAACGGAGGAATCTATACATTGCCACTAATGAGCCATTCTACAATTATTTTGATAAACTAAGATCTCACTACAAGGTGCATTTGCTTGACGATTACAAGGAGATGTGGGGCAACACAAGCGAGTGGTACAATGAGACCATGGCGCTAAATAATGGGCTTCCAGTGGAGTTTGATGGGTATATGAGGGTGGCAGTGGACACAGAGGTGCTTTATAGAGGCAAGAATTGCGTGGAGACATTCAATAATCTAACCGTGGATTGTAAGGATGGTATCAATACATGCTAAGCCTTGACATGAAAAAAGAAGGGGAGGTTGAGATGAATGTGGATATGCTTCTTTTTGTCTGGATTCTTGTACAGGTACTTATTCTATCTATTTTGAATTACAATATTGAGCAATTTTAATGGGATCTATTTTATGATCATTAAATATTGAATTACAATATTGAACACTTTTAATTTTTATGTTTTCTATTTGTTTCCTTTCCACAGTTTTGATTTATAGCAATTTGTTCGTTTTCCCTTTCTTTCTTCTTTGTCACGAGACATCTCTTTATTAGTGTAAAATTTTCAGTTGTTGGCTTGTTTCTGTGGGTTGGGCTAATATTCGTGAACCCTAGCAAACTCTCAAGATATTGACACATATTTGGGCATGTTCAATTGAAGAAGTAAAGTGCAGATACATGCACACAAGATACATTGAGAACTTATAGGGCTTAAATCCATTAGACCTACTAAACTACAGGTTGTCAAGGGTAACGACCTATCTTAACATTATGGGACAGACTTGTGTAGAGAAATAGATAACCATGTTGATTATTAGATGGGTATGGGTATCAGATATGATGACAGGTTTGGATTCAAGTAGCTAAAATTTTGCGAGTATCTTACATTTTGCCATCCTCATGTCCAAGTTTCTTTTTCCTATGCTGATGCTTCATGTAAGCTTCTTTACATGTAAAATGTTTTACTGATCTCTTCACAGTTGTTTGCAAAGAAAGTAGCTTATTCCTACATGATTAGTTTTGCATATAAAATTTAGTTGAAAATTATAAGTTGGTGTTTAGTTTTTGATATATAATTACAGTAATATATAAATCAATCTTGACCGAACATTTGATCTAATATCAAGCCCAATTATTTAAAACCTTTTATTTTTTAAGAGATCTATATTCTAAAATAATGTTTATGTTTTGTAACGAAATATTTTTTAACATTATATATTTAATATTTTACATTTGTTTCTTAATATGTTTTTACTTTAAATATTCTCCAATTTCATATTTCTGGCTTTTATTATGTACATTTTATTTTGAGCCTAGCACAACTTAAGATGGGGCTCATATTTTATACATTTTCTGTTATATATATGGTTTATTTTCTTATATTTAGTTATTTTTTCCCATTAAAGTTTTATATTTTTATTTTATATTATTATTAATTTTAATTTTTCATGCATTGATTTCTAATACAATATATTGTTAGCTTACTGTGACTGAACCAAGTAAATCAAGTTGGAAAAACAAATTCCCAAAGGGCCCAACAATTCACCTGTCAGTTTAGAGGATCTGGATGAAGAATTGTGCTACTTAGGGAAACCGACTTCCTTTTCAAGTGTTGTCATCTCTTGTAATTTTGATTAAAAACATTTTCTAGTGACTAAAGCCTTTTCAATCTAGCAATACCATAAATGTAAGAAACATCTTTTTTATGGAAACGATTGTTGCATAAGATTGAAATCGGACTATTACCATGCAGAAAAAAAATTGACTATCAGTTTATAATTGTAGAGCATGCAGAATACCTGGGTTTTTAGGGCATTTGAGGTCATATGTGCGGACGAACTCTGCTTTGCTTCAGCTAGTTTAGACCTTAAATCAAATTGTCAAATCAATTAATGTAGAGTTATGGATGGGTGAAAGCTGTATGCAATGTCAGGTTCCAATATTAAATTGAACATAGGGGCATCATCTTACAGTCTTGCTAGAATATTCTCGGGCATGCCTTCATATTACGCAAAACTTATGTCCATAGCAATATGTTTAAACCCTCCTTATGACTAGGTTTGCATTGGATTTTTGTACATTCAGTTGATTGTTTTTCTTTTTTTAACAAAATGTAGCAAAAGTGAGGCGCTGAAAGTTGTTCTGGGATAGTACAATAACTAGAGTCAAATATTGATGACAAACATATATAACTCTTTGCACCACATGAATGTAAACTGGATTTGTACTTGCAAATAATAATGAAATTGAGCTCACGAGTCCTGAGGAATTTTTGTATCAGATAGCACATAATGGATCATCTGGTCAGCTATATCGCAATAATGACCAATAACCTTTAGACTAACTCAAATCAATAGAACCTTCTTGTCTTCATTTTCTACTTCCTGTGAACTGTCTGTTGTCCTCATTGTAGACAGGGGAGTGATTACTCAGTATGCCCCAAATGGTGGCATCACAAAGAAATTAACATCCTCCATGAAGCTGGTCCTTCCAATCAACACCCCACTCACAAAACATCATGCCACTGTATTGGTATCAATTGCTACAGATGTGGTGATGAAACGTTGTCTATGCCATCAATGGCAGTACTATGCAATTTTTAGGCTGTTTACACTTTGGTTGCATGGACAAGATCAGAGGTTCCTATATTTTATAAAGTTAAATAACCACAATAATTAGGGGTGGGCTGGGCAGTTAGGTTGAATTAATTTTTACAAAAAACCAACTCAGTTTTGTTCAGGTTATAAAAATGGTCTCATACCGGAATGAATCCAAAATTTTCAGTTTGATTCAGTTTGGGTTTTGGTTGGAGAGTTCAGGTTTTTTATACTAGCTCGATTACAGATTCACAGAAATAAAAATAGGTAGTGTAATTCATAGGAAAACACACCATACAGCTATAGCAATAAAAATATAAAAAATGTATCAGACCAGTAATTATATGAAATTTTCAAGAACTATGTTATTGAATGTAAGATCGGCTGTCCACCTGAATTCTACTATACAAGGAACCTGTAATTACAAGAAGCATGTAATTAAATGTAAGATAAGCCATCCACCTAAATTCTACTATAATATGAATTGTAGATTATAAAGCAAGTACAACAATATTTATTTTCATGCTTCATTTGTAAGCCATAATAATTTTTCTCAAATAGCAAGTTTCCCAGATAGATATCTATAGATTCTGACCATTATAAATGACTATATATTTATTATAGATTCTGGACATGGAAGTGATGCTGACTAGGTTTGTGTTGCCAATGTGGAAGAAGAGATAACACCTGTGGGTTTAATGCAAACAATGATCTTGTGATATTGTGTAACATAAAATAGATGCTGGAAGGGATGTTAGGCATGGTGGCAGAAGGAACAGGAACAGCGGAGATGGGGGAAGATGATAAAGACAAGGGTGGATGACAAAGACTAAACAAGAAACACAAATGTTAGAAAGGGAAAAAATAATTATTAACTAAGTCAAACATAGTTTAGTTAATATGGTTTATATGATATAAATTAGGTAATACTGATTTGGGTCAGTTTGTTTCAGGTTTTATATTAAAATCTAAAAGCTTGATCCAAGATCTCAATATAAAATATTGAATACACAATATCTGATCAAAAAAAAAAAAAAAACTTCATTTTTTTTTGTGTGGTTTAGATTTTTAGTTTGGGGAATACATCAATGAGCAACATGGTTACATGGTTACTGCATGGCAGTGTCGAGCTAGGAGCTTGCTGCGTTTGCTACTTTGCTTGAATTATGTTGGCTCAGAGTTCTTTATACGTTGTGTTCTTAGCATGCGCTTTGAAGTTTATTATGTTGCCTTAGAGTTCTTTTTATGGTACGCTGTTTCCTTAGCATGCTCTTTATCATTGTTCTTGCCCTTCATCGTGAAGTTTGACAATCTGATACTCCTTGACTTTCACCGTTCTCGACTTCAGATGAATTCCAACTCAACGTAAAGGGGCCTCCGGAGCCGTCTGGAAGTGATGATGGCCATCGGGATGCTTAATTTAGTCATTCACTGCACTACATATTACATATTGAATCACTCTTGTCGACAGAATCTTGTGTGAGTTGCAACATTAATTCAGCAGTATCTTTCTACGAAATGGGGTGAAAATAGGCATTTGAGTTTCCGGCTGTCTGCACACAAAATAATGCTCCTATTACGCTTGCAAAATCTTCTTTTCCACATGGCATCCTATTAATTCTACTTCTGGTCTTCTGGAGTCGCATTCGTAGCCTTCATGCTCTCTCATCATTGCTTCGATGCCTACTGTTCTATTTGTGTGTGTTTTTTTTTAACTAGCTACACAGGGTATCCAAGTCTTCGGCCGATTAATTTATGTGAATAGTCAGTCTAATTTTACAGTTCTATAAAGTCGTCTATTCAATAGCTGAGTCGGAAAAAATTAGAGTTTCAGTGAATATCTATTAACCATTTGGATAAATCAAATGCTTATAGCTTTAGCGGTCAAGTACAAAAAGACTGCTTAACGCTAAAGTATTATTTTATCTGTTGGATAAACTAGGGTTATCTTTATGGATTTTTTTAAATTCATCGTCAACTGATTCAGTAAAAGATTAAATTGTGTTTTTATGTGAAATATCTTTGCTGCCTACTGTTCTCTTTGGAAGGATGTGCTTGTCGTCCTAATCTCCTTATTTAACAACCAAACTTTCTCCACTTTCACTAATCATTTAGTCACGTCCGAGGTGGTTTGTGATCCGCAGTGGGGTGTCGATGTGCCTCTCCTCTTGGAAATC
>JBAMHZ010169682.1:0-14949 GCA_037177395.1 Alpinia galanga | reverse complement strand
GGGTGAGTACTATAGATCAATCCTTAAATCCTAGGAGATGGAATGGTGAACGATGAAGATGCTCATGGGTACTCACATAAGAGTTGTGTAGGAGATCATTTGTAAGGAAACGTGAGATCCAAAGAAGCAATAAACACTATGCTGTTCGTTATATTTTATTAACATTATTATTTTAAAGCTATAGCATTCCTCCGATCTCAAGCCGCCCTTCTTCCAATCCGCTGCCTCGCCCTCTTTCCTCCCTTCCGCCGCCGATCCGTCGGCTATGGACTTCTCCTCTGTCTCTGTCAGTAAAGAGCAGGCGAAGATCTACCGGGACTGGTTCTCCTTCGCCGATTCAGGTCTCGCTTCTTTACCCTTCCTCCTTGTTCGATTTGAGGCGATCTCTGCCAGGTCTTTGAGGATCTTCTCGCCATTGTGACAGATGGAGACGGCCGGATCACGGGTAGCGATGCCATTAAGTTCTTCGCCATGTCCAATTTGTCTCGCCCGGACCTTAAGCAGGTGAATTGGGTCTGAATTCGTCGCTACTGAAAAAAGTTTACTTCTCTTCGATGGCTCTTGCATTTTTTTTAAACCTCTAGGACGTCCAGTTTAATGATTGTCGAATGAGAAGATTGAGCTCCTGGTATTATAGACTGATGTAGGCCAGAGTCACAGGTGGGCGAGTACGGTCTGTTATTCTTATTAGCCGATAGAAGATAGGGTATTTCTTTGATGTTAAAAATTTTAACTTTCCTATTTTAATGCAGTTGTTTATTGTTTGGTGTAGTAGTTGGTTTCCCATCGAAGTTTAGGATGGGTCTTAATAGGAGACAAGGAGAATAACCAAGCACATTGAGTCAATTAAAGATATTCATGATTCTGTGGTTACTAAAGGGACAAGAATAGGCGAGATTTCCATTTTATTGTGCCTGAAAGAATGTGGAGGTCAGGTATTAAGGTTGCTATATGATGATCAAGTTACTGAAAAAATTCATAGCTGTCTCGATTTCAAAGTTTGAAGATAGAAAACTAAATTTCAGTATTTTATTGTTCCTGTTGTGATGGAGAACTTACTGCTACTATATTTTATAGTATTTGTGATCTCAACTAAACTAAAGTTAACTTGAAGGTTTGCTAATTGGGGATAATGGTGCTACTCTTTTATGATTGTGTTGTTTGATTATTTAACTATTTTTTAATTCATTTATTTGTACTTGCTAGTTATTTTTGGTCTCTAAATATGGACTGCTTTTATACAATAACACGAGCAATATTCTTTTCTCAAACCTGTGAAGATATACTCAGTAATCAAAGTTCCTACCAAACTTTTAATGAAGGTATGGGCAATTGCGGACTCTAAGCGCCAAGGTTATCTGGGATTTAGAGAGTTCATTACAGCCATGCAGGTTTCTTGTGACTTTTTTCCCTTGCTTCAATATTGTTGATGTTGATAAGAATGCATAATTCTGTAAATTGCTGTCTTATTTTTATTTTATCAGCTTGTGTCTTTAGCACAAGCAGGAAGCGAAATCACTCAAGATGCTCTTGCTCATGCAGGTAAACTGTGGATTTTTAAATAAGTCTTCATATCTCATTTGAGCTTTGAATTAATAAGAACAATATTAAACTATATTCCCTCCTTTTGTAGATTTGGAAAAATTGAATCCTCCAACGATGGAAGGTTTGGATGTTTTGCTCACTGTAAGTCAGGCCAAGGTTTTCTGAACTACTAAATTTAGTAGTCTGTAGCTATTCTAACTCTCTCTTATTTGATAGAGAAATAAACAATCACAAAAGAAAGTTGATTCTGAGCTAGATGGTATAGAAATTTTTATGTATGCCAAATTTTCTACTCAAGTATTTTTCATCTTGGATAAGAACTTATTGTTAATCTTTCTTAGTGAACTCTGAGCCACAAAGTCCTCCACCAACATTCCAATGGTTCAGTTCAAAATCAGCAAAGAAGGTACTTCTTCCCTTTGTTTGCTTCTGTTCATGCTATTTCTTCAATCATTGTGGCAGTAGTTTGATTGCTAAAATCTAAATTCATTGAACCTAGCTACATGAACTTTACAAAATATGCTATTCAAACTCTCTATGTTATATTTGAGATCTTTGTCCACAAGGTTACATGTATTTGTGATTATGAAATCAATGTAAATGTTGATCTACATTTGTTACCAAATCAATGCAAGCACAATTAGAGCAGAATAAAGATAGAAAGCTGAATAATAGAACATGGTAGTGTACATGCTAGAAGTAAGTACAAGAGTCAGGGCTTAAAACTGCTTGGACCAGACATAGGAACCAGGCTTTATACAAGGGATTTTTCATGCTAATTTACTCAAACTGAGAAAGTGTAGTTTTCAGAATCAATCAATCCTGATATGGATTAGATGATCATTCTTAAATTAAGCACAATAAACTAGAAATTATATGAAATTGTGAAAGTAGTATAAAAATCAGATGGAATTGGCTAACAAGGGTTGAGTAACTAATCAGAATTTAGCCATGCCAACTAATTTCAACATGGTTTTGTTGATTCTGGTGAGGTCAAATAAAGGGACAACAAAAGGAGTAGAGAAGGGTTGATAGCTTGAGAGTTTTTGTAGTCATGGTACTCTTTTCCCGCAGCTCAACTTTTGAATTAAGGCAGAACCACTTGTTCAAGTCTATTCTCATATTAATTTCGAAAAGGGTATGGAGGAAAATTGATGCTTATTGGGTGGTCCAAGCAAGGCATTCTCTATGTGGAAATATATCCCAAATCCCCAATTGATATATGTAGTTTCTTGACCAAATTGGTTGATCAGCAGAAATAAATCTCTGATAAGAGTTAGTTTGAGGTTGAGATCTACATACCCGAACATTTTGTTATCTTAGGTTGTTCGTGTATTGACATGGAAATAACTTGCTAACCTTCAATGTTAATTCATAAATGATGTCTAATCAGCAATTTAATATCTGACTTTAAACAACTCTACTATACTAGATATTCTACTCTTTGAAACTATGTACCTGAGTCATTAAAAAAAAAAGAGAGTTGTGTGTTGGATTTATATAGAAATTGAGCATGATGGCCACTAAATTGCTAGCAGAAGTGGTTCAGTGGAATCATTTGGTGTTAATTCAAACTTGAATGTTATTGAATCTGTGCTGTTTTTTTTTCTTCTGATTGTCACCTATCTCTCTCAGTAGATCCCGCTCTGTCATCTTTAGCATTTAATATTTATGAATAATTACATTGTTCATAAGTTATTCAAAATATTGTATAGACAGCCCTCTTTCACCCTTTTAGTTATGCAATATGTCGATATTGTATATTCCTTTTGCTGTTAAGTAAACATATGAAAATGCTTTTGTTTATAACAGATACCATTGAGCTCAGTTACTTCAATTGTCGATGGTTTGAAGAGATTATATCTTCAAAAGCTGAAGCCTTTGGAAGTTACCTACAAATTCAATGATTTTGCTTCACCCTTGTTGGTGTGTTTGAACTCAACTATTCTCCATTCTCAATGATTTTGCTTCCGCATTGGTGCAAGCTTTATGCAACAGGCTGCCCTTTATTAGTCACTCAATTATTTTCTGCCTGATTTCTGTTGTACTCTAGTGGCCTTTACTTGATTTGCTTTTGCAGACAAACAGTGATTTTGATGCTAAGCCTATGGTTATGCTCCTGGGTCAATATTCAACTGGAAAAACAACTTTTATTAAACATTTACTTAGATCTAGCTATCCAGGTTCTTGCTTATTAGTCTTTTTTGTATGCTTATTTTCTTGTTTATTATCAAGCAACAAATTTTTAAATGTTATCATCCTCCATCCTCTATACAGGTGCTCATATTGGACCAGAGCCTACAACTGATCGGTTTGTTGTTGTTATGGTATGTGTAAAACTTTTGGTTATCATGCTGTTTGTCTGTTCTGTAGTTGGTGCATTTTTTCAAGCAAGATGGTCATTCTAGTTTCTTTGAGTTGCTATTTTGTACAGTGCAAAATCTCCTATCGTATAATATATTGTAGTTTCTATTGTTTAGAGTAGCCAGACAACCAATATAAGGTTTTGACAATGTTTTCTAGCATTTACAATGTCAAAATTGATGTTTGGATTGAAATTGGACCAAAATACAAGGATAGGACAGACTGACTTGTGATTGTCAAGTCCATAATGAGTGTTGGTATGTGCGCCACAGTTTGTACTGGTCCTACAAATTGTCGAGATTGGGGATGAAGCATTGTTCTAAATTTTTGGTCTGGATTTATATATCTCGTCCATAAATTTTATGGTATTATTTTCATATATTCCATGTCAAATTTGAGCCATTAAAGTGGATATTTGGATTACTGTACAGTTCCAAAATCACAAATATTATGGCACAACTAGTCACACGAAGGGACATGAAATCACAATATACAATTAAACACCTTTAACACATGCAAGATGGTAATCATATAATTGTGCCTTGATGAAATTGTTTGCTATTTAAGTTTGGTTGTTTGCTTTTACAATATCTGTAGAAAATCTGGAGATATATTTTTTCTTTCTGTTAGGATCATTATCAAGATCACAACAACTAATATCATTGTTTCATGCCACTGGATGAAGATCTTTAAGTTTCTATTTCATTTGTTTCTTTTGTTGATGCTTTTGCTGCTGTATCATGCAATATTGCCTTGAAGCGGCTTATTTTTAAATTTCTTCCAAGTGCTGAGGAGATCTCTTAAAAGTTTTTACCAGTTACCCTTGTGCAGTCAGGATCTGATGAAAGAACTATTCCTGGGAATACTATAGCGGTTCAAGCTGATATGCCTTTCAGTGGACTTACCACATTTGGAACTGCTTTTTTGTCAAAGTTTGAGTGCTCACAAATGCCAAATCCGGTATGATCTTATCTTAGCTCTTGGAAGGCGGGAATATAATCTAGAAGCTAACTGCTATGAATTTCTTAAGCTACTGGAACATGTCACATTTGTTGACACACCTGGGGTCCTTTCTGGAGAAAAACAACGAACTCAACGTAGTTATGACTTCACTGGTGTTACGTCATGGTTTGCTGCAAAATGCGATCTTATTCTACTTCTTTTTGATCCCCATAAGCTTGACATCAGTGATGAGTTCAAGCGTGTTATTGGCTCTCTGCGTGGTCATGATGACAAGATACGTGTGGTTCTTAACAAAGCTGACCAGGTTGACACGCAGCAGGTGAATAAGTTCCAATTAAAATCCTCATCTTTTGACAAGAGATCATATACTAGGAGTGATTATAAGATCTCTTGCTTCTGAACTTTCTATAACAAAAGTGCATTTTTTTATATGGTTTTTGATATGCAGCTTATGAGAGTCTATGGTGCATTGATGTGGTCACTTGGAAAGGTTCTGAATACTCCTGAAGTAATGCGTGTGTATATTGGGTATGTTTTCAATGCACAATTATTCATTATTTCCATGGTATCCAAGAACTTCTGTTGCTTTTTCCTACAAATCATTTTTATTTTTGTTTTTTTTGCTTTTCAAATTACTTATTATTATGTTGGAGAATTATTTATGTCCTAGTTATTATTATTGATTCTTATTGGATTGCAATCACAAGCATTGCAATGTTATAGTTCAAAACTATTCTAATTATAATTTACAGTTCATTCAATGACAAACCGGTAAATGAAGCAGCTGTTGGTCCACTTGGAAAGGAACTTTTTGAGAGAGAACAAGATGACCTCCTGTCTGACTTGAAAGATGTTCCTAAAAAGGCTTGTGATCGCAGGGTAATCTTATTGATTTGTGACCTCTTTCAAATTTTTTTGTTTGAATTGGTTCTAATTTAGTTTACCTTCATGGATTGCAGATCAATGAATTTGTAAAAAGGGCTAGAGCTGCTAAAATTCATTCCTATATCATTAGCCACCTCAGAAATGAGATGCCGGCAATGATAGGTAAGGCAAAGGCTCAACAAAGACTAATTGATAACCTGGAGGATGAGTTTAGAAAGGTAATGTTCTTTTTCTTTTGTAGCACTGGAAAAACATTATCCAATAAATCTTTATTTGTACAAGTTTGTCTACCTAGACATGTTTCATTGATTGTCCCTGCTCCGGCAATCATTTGCTAGTGAGGCTTATGTCATATATATTAAAGGACTCCTTGCTTTTCATTGAATTAAAACGAGTAATACCTTTGGAAGTGTATGTGACTTAAAATGTATATATATTGAATGAGAAATGACTGAGCATATTTGGTAAAATGAGATGTAGTATAAGAATTTGTCCATATATCTATAATTCGAAAGTTTTTAAATGTTTATCTTCTGAGTTTATTATACATAACACAGGATATCTTATTAGAATCCATTGTTTTCTTATGATTGTTCATGGTTTAACTCTTAAAAAATGATCTAGTTTTCATTTACTGTTAAAGAAATTGGATCCAAAACATGTGGATATACCAAAGCAATTCATGAATCTATATTTCTCATGTTGATTCTCACTATTTCCAATTCCTTATTCTTTATCTCTTTTTTTCTTTTCTTTTCTTTTGGCCTCACTATGCACACTTATATTCCAAGCTTGAAAGGTCGACTTACCTATTTACCGAATAATGCTTATATTCTTGGTTAACTTCATTGGATATGTATAAACACCAAGTAGTGCACCAGTTTTTGTTATTTCCTTTGATTCTTCGTCATCATGCAGCAGTTAGTACACTGTTTTCATAATGTTATTCAATTGAGTATCTGCAACAAACAGACCAAGCAATTTTCTTTTCCCCTTAATGTATGTCAGTTTTCATATGCCTATGCACTGAAATCTTTCTGCAATAGGTTCAAAGGGAATATCATCTTCCAGCTGGGGATTTCCCCAATTTGGAGCATTTCAGAGAGATTTTGAATGGTTATAGCATTGATAGGTTCGAGAAGCTGAAACCAAAAATGATACAAACTGTCGACGATATGCTAGGGTATGATATTCCAGAACTACTAAAAAGCTTCAGGAATCCATATGAGAGATGATTGCTTTCCCTGAGATATATTTCTCAGCTGTACCATAAATTCTAGGAGGGTAGTGAGTTGGAGTTCAATGGAAGTAGTCTAATTGCAACTAGAGCCTGATGCGGCATGAGTTATCGAGTTCTACTCGAAAGTACTGATATGAGATGTATGAATTGTGATGTATTGCTGTCCAATCAACTATGGATGATCACAGCTCATTATTCAACGCTTATGTTCTGTTCGACAAGGTGTTCTTAGTTTCACCTCGTGCAACTCATTCTGTTTGATATTATGTGCAGCTTATTCTGCTTTTGATGAAAGTGAACTAGAAGCTTGGGCATTGCTTTGCTTCTAGGCAAGTGAAAAGGACCACGCACAAACTATTTATAAGCTTTGGGAAAGATGCTTGACCTATTATACTGTGGTGCTAATAATTATCTTTCAGTAAAATATATTATTACACTTTCTAAATTTTTAAAACTAATATAAATGTGATCAATCAACTTTCATAATTTTTTTAAATTTAAAATAAGACTATTTGGATATCTCTATCATATGGAACTATAATTTTTTAGCTAAGTTAGGTTACGCCAGAAATTACGTATGTATTTATTTTAAGCCCCAAGACCCCGTTCCGACCCCTCCAATAACCGGCCGGGATCTGAGAAGACCGAGTCGTTCGTTGTACTGACTGGGATGACATGATTTATTGCAAACAAAATCTTGCAGTGCCACATGTCCATTGTCACGTGTCACTAAATTCATGGTCCCGATCCCCGTCTCCGCCATTTCATTGGCGTCAAAATATTGCTCTTCGTGAATTCTCCGCAAGGAATCCGACCCAAACTTCGTGACGAGATCCTGGCACCGCCTGGCCGCGCTACCTCTTCGGCTTATCGTATGGTATTGTAGGAGATCTGCAGCTCCATTGATCGCTATAAAACTACCAGACAAGGACGAGATCTCTGGTTGCTTTCCTTGGCTATTGACGAGGTCTTCTTCACAGGATTACAAGTGTGGCTCCAATGACCTGAGATTTGTTCTGCATCTCAGTTCCAATTCGAGATAGTCGGTATGACAAAACGCTTTCTTTTCATAGATTAGGTCACTTCTTCTTCTTTTCCGTTGTTTTGGCAAGTAATTAGCTTTTGCATTTTTTTTTTCTGGGAAATAATTTTCCAGGGAGAGCAGATGTGCTCGCTGTCGCTGCAAGAATCTCATTTTTCTTATGATCTTTTAGAGCCCTTTAGCTTTGGTCACTTTTGAGGGCCTCGTTTAGGCTTGAGGAATTCTGAAATTGAGTTTTTGAGTAATTTATCCAAGAAATAAAGAATGGGGTTGTGCTCATTAGAAAATTTAATTAGCCGTTGCAATCACGACAACCAGATTTCCGTGTTCTTGTGATCTTTTTCTCTCGCTTTGCTATTCCTATTCATCGATTGAGAAATTCTGAATTTGTGGCATTGAGTAACCTAGAGATGGGATTTCTTAAACATATAGAATTTGTAATGGTTTGTTGGACTTCCCTTGTTTGTATCGATGATGAGGGAAGTCTTCCCTATAAAATATAGAGGTTTATGGAAATACCATTCTGTGATTGCTCTAGAATTAGGGTACCTTTCTGTAATGCTAGCTGATTAGTATCTAGGTTGATGTTTTAGGTTGTCGCATTTCTTCAACAGAAAAAAGAAAGAAAGAGGAATTGTCATCAAAAGGTTTCTATCAGTGACTGGTTTATGAAATTTTCATTTTGGAGATTGCATGCACTCCAAAAGGTGCTTTCACCTTTCATTGTTTCCTTGTTTTCTGGTTTAGTTGATTTTCCATCTCTGGATATCCAAAACGTTAGTTTTTTCAGCATTATGTTAGTTCAAATCTTGCTTATTTACAATGTATCTTGTTTAGGTTCTATGGCTGTTAAAGGAAATGCTGCCGAGAATAGGTCCAAAAGTTCTGTTTCTATATTCATAATAATTAGTATGTGCTGCTTCTTCTATATTTTGGGAGCATGGCAGAGAAGCGGTTTTGGGAAGGGTGATAGCATTGCTATAGAGATAACTAGACAAACTGATTGCACAATTTTACCAAATCTTAGTTTTGACACTCATCATAGTAGATCAGATATCGATGATGATGGTGATGCAAAACCCAAAACTTTTGAAACATGTGATGAGCATTATATAGACTATACTCCTTGTCAAGATCAAAGCCGAGCAATGTTGTTTCCTAGAGAAAATATGAACTATCGAGAACGGCATTGTCCCCCAGAAGAAGAAAAGCTTTACTGTCTGATACCAGCACCCAGAGGATATGTTGCTCCATTCCCATGGCCAAAAAGTCGGGACTTTGTCCCTTATGCAAACGTCCCCTATAAAAGTCTGACAGTTGAGAAAGCTGTCCAGAACTGGGTTCAATTTGAAGGCAATGTTTTTAGATTCCCTGGTGGTGGAACACAGTTTCCTCAAGGTGCAGATGCATATATCAACCAACTCGCATCAGTTATTGCTATCGATAATGGGACAGTGCGAACTGCATTGGATACTGGTTGTGGGGTATGTAAAGAATTTGTCGCATGCTTCTTGGATCATTGTTGATTCTTATATCATTGAACTTATAAGATACTTAGAAGTTTGAAAGAAAAAAAAAATATCCCTCCAAATTCATTCTAACTTGGCAAGTTTGGAAATTCCAGGTTGCAAGCTGGGGAGCTTACCTTCTTAAAAAGAATGTTCTAGCCATGTCATTTGCACCAAGGGACTCTCATGAGGCACAGGTGCAATTTGCTCTAGAAAGAGGTGTTCCTGCAATTATTGGTGTCTTTGGTACCATAAAACTTCCATACCCATCTAGATCCTTTGATATGGCTCACTGTTCAAGGTGCTTAATTCCTTGGGGAGCAAATGGTGAGTGTGGACAATTAGATGTTATTTCATTTTTGTAACCAACAAACACTCACCCTTAAGAATAGCAGTCCAAGGTTGGGATCGGTCACTGTTTTACTTGTATTTTTTTTCCCAGAGGGAATGTATATGATGGAGGTTGATCGAGTTCTTAGACCAGGTGGATACTGGGTGCTTTCAGGCCCTCCAATAAATTGGAAGAATAACTACAAAGCATGGCTGCGAACACAGGAGGACCTTGAGGAAGAGCAGAAAAAGATAGAAGAGATTGCTGAGCTTCTTTGCTGGGAGAAGGTCTCTGAAAAAAATGAAATTGCAATATGGAGAAAGAGAAGAAATACTGATTCATGTCCTTTGAGGCAAGATGAACCTCGTATTGGAATTTGTGACTCTTCTTATGCAGATGATGTCTGGTATTGCAACTCATCCTGTCTTGCTACATGGCTAAAATAATATAATTGGTGTGTTTTTCAATGTTTATGCAGTAGCTAAGTTAATATAAGTACATTTGTGATATAGAAGATATGCTAGCAGATTCCTCTCTTATTTTTATTATTACTGTACTAAAATTTCACAACCTTTGATTTGGTTAAACTGCAATTATGCAGATATCATGGATCAAATCCTTAACTGTTTAACATTTTCTATATTCTTGTTTTTTGTACCTTTTATGACACAATGGTGCTCTAGGTATAAGAAGATGGAAGCATGCATTGTGCCTTTCCCGGAAGTTGATAATCCTGGAGATGTTGCTGGTGGAGAATTAAAAGCATTTCCAGAAAGACTGAATGCTTTGCCTCCTACAGTAGCTAGTGCTTCTTTTCCTGGTTTCTCAGCTGAGTCATTTCATGAAGACAATAAATTATGGAGGAAACATGTCAAAGCATACAAAAGAATAAACAAGTATCTTGACACAGGAAGATATCGAAATATAATGGATATGAATGCAGGGTTCGGTAGTTTTGCAGCTGCAATTGAATCACCTAAAGTATGGGTAATGAATGTGGTACCCACAATTGCTGAGAAGTCTACACTACGTGTCATATATGAAAGGGGGCTGATCGGCATCTATCATGACTGGTACTCTCACGTTAAATATTTGAGTTAGATTTTAGCTCTTTGTTTAATGTTGACATTAATGCACATATCATACTTTATGGGTTATATTGGAGATAGAACAAAAAAGTATAAAAGAAAAAAGAAAGTTTAACAAAGATAAAAGATCTAAGATGCGTGGAAAAAATAATCAAGAATACTATTCCCTAGCAACAATTATATGTAGCACTAATAGATGATAAAAAATTTTAAAAAAATTGCATGGAAATTTTTAAAGATGACCACTACATTCTCTAGATGAATAAGTTAAACCTATTAGGTTGAAGGTATGACTGCTATAGATTAATACAAAAATCTACTAAAGTAATTAAATGATAAATTCTTGCATAGAATTCATTTATGTGGCCGCCGATAAATAATTGGGATTCATGACTTGTTGTTGATTCAGTATATTATATTATATTTTCTGACATTAGCAATCTAATTTTAATGGTTAGTGATTCACACACTAGTGCGAGCCAATAATCTTGAAACAACTAGTATAAATCATTTTATAATTTTGTTTTTAATTCTATGTGAAGTTTAACGAATTAAGCATATTCTGTTTGTCTCTGTGTTAACTTTTTTGATTGAATATCACATTATATATGGTGTTGTTAAGCTGCCATTATATGTTTTGCATTATGATGTTTGTGGTTTTAGTTGGTTTAAAATAGTAATGGACAAAAGAGTTCAGGACAAAATATTTTGGTCGGATTCTTCATATGGTCGCAATTTGTTTGTGGTTTTAGTTGGTCTCAAATAGTAAAGAACGAAAGAGTTCAGGACAAAACATTTCAGTAGGATTCTCCTTGCAGTTCATTTCTTAGGTAACCAGATATTATTGATGACCTAGGGAATGCCACATTTGACAAACTTGTGGAAGGAACTAAACTATGACTCAGACCGTTTTCTCATGTACAAATTCACTGGTCTTTTTCACAATCCATAAAATAAGGTGTATAGTATTGTTTTGGTTTCTATTCTGAAACACCATACTCCCAATTGTCTTTTAAACTAGGCATTACTACCATTCTTTGTCCTGCCATGATCTTTACAGAATTTTGTCCAAGCTATAATTTATATATAGCTTTTATTTCCTCATTCCACATGCAGAATGTTTAACTTCCGCTGTTAATTCCTTACTTTGTTGGCTTATATGTTTTTTTCATCGTCTTATCATATAAGCAACAGCTGCAAGTTTAGTAAGTGTAGCAATTGGAAGATCAATTTGGTTTTTATTTACACTTTACATTTTATATACTCCCCAAGCTAGCGTGGATTTACATTATTTGCAAATCTATCATGTTTGAGGTGAATATTAATCCTCATTATAATCCGTGTTTGTTGGGTCAGCATGTGTTGTGCAGTTCTTCATTCGATATTTATGCAACCTTTTTTGCTCCGCTGTAGGTGCGAAGCTTTCTCGACTTACCCAAGGACATATGACCTTATCCATGCCCAAGGTGTTTTTAGCATGTACATGAACAAGTGAGTTTATTAGGATTATTATTGGACGATGATTAGTTAGTTGTCTTGGCTACAAACTTGGAACGCTTCTTTGCTAAACATAGTCGTTCCGGTACCAGGTGCAAAATGGAAGATATTCTCTTAGAAATGGACCGAATACTGAGGCCTGAAGGCGCTGTGATATTCCGAGATCAAGGCGATATCCTGGTGAAGGTGAAGAGGATAATTACTGGAATGAGATGGAAGACAAAGATGTCAGATCACGAGGATGGCCCTCTTTTGCAGGAAAAGATTTTGGTTGCAGTTAAGCAGTATTGGGTCGTCGACAAACCGAAAAAACAGTGGGAGGGTGAGCCTGATCAATCACCAGTAATTGAAAATAGCAATCCAAGTCGAGAGGTTGACCGACCAATTGAAGAGCAAATGAGTTGAGTACAGCCATCAACTTGTTGCTTACTCGGAGATAATCAGTCTTTCCCCCTTCTTCGGTGTTGAGTAGTGAATGTTTTTATAGGGTAATTTTTTTCCCTCTCTCTCTCTCTCTCTCTCTCTCTCTCTTTTAACCCTTTCGATTCTCTCACCTGCTAAAGAGGAGAGATTTACCTGAAACATGAGGTTCCTGTGAAATTCTACATATTCTGTTGTATGGGGGGTTCTTCGCTGGGGGTGAATCAAGAGCGAGGCCTAATTCCTCATCTCAGGCATCTAGTGTCACTCTATATAATATATATATATATATATATATTCTGTGTTTATAGATCAAGTCAAGAAGGTGCGAGAAGTGTTTCTTACTGTTCAAATTACCAGTAATTCTTCTTGTCACTACTGACTCACTCGATCTAACTGTTGCATTTACCAAAACTCCCCTTCAGAGGGCGATGGAAGTTTTGTTCCAAGGCTAAGTTGTTAGCCTTTGCAGGTGGATTTTAACACACCATCGTCATGAGTTTTAGAGCTGCAAATGGGCTTGTATGGAACGACTTGTAAAAAAAAAGGAAAAAAAAAATCAAAAGTTCTTTTAAATTTATTTTTAAATTTGGGCAAAAATTATGATTGTATCCAAATAAGTGGAATTGACTAGAGAACGCTTCTTTTTTAAAAAATAAAAAAATAAAAAGGGCATTTAGTATATTTCTCATACTGTAGTTGCATTTTAATATCAAAATTATTTTTTTATTAATTTAATTTAAATTTATTAAACTGGATCAAAATCATTTTAAAAAAAGGTTAAAATTATTATAACAATGATTTGGTGGCTACTATAATAATATTATAATAATTAAATTATTATTATAATATTATAGTAACCGTTAATTGTTTACTACACTAGTCAATAATAATTGAATTAATTTCGATTAAATTTAATTTTTTAAAAAACAAATTTAATAAAATATTTTTTGATTTAAAAGTGTTATATGTATATTTTTGATAAGTTGAATTAAAAAAATTACTTTTATATATTGTAGTAGATAAGATGTAATTACTTGATATGAGAAATATACTCGTCATTTTTTTTATTTTTTTAAAAGGAACTCTTTTTTTACGTTTTCAAATAATCTGCCATTTTTTTAATTTTCACTCTTTAAGTTTTATATATCTAAATTTAATTATATTTTAATTTCGAATTAATTTCTAATAATAAAAAAGTTAGGCGCATTCAAGTTTTGCCAAGTTCCCTTTTCTGTGCATGCATTTAGGTGTGACCATGATTTCAGAATTGTTGGTTTCAATCGATTTCGGTTTATTATTTAATGAAATTGGAATTGATCTATTTATCAATAATTTTGATTTTGATTCCGAACTATTGATTTTGATATTTTACAGTTCAGTTCCGATTCTAAAATTGTCAGTTCTAATTTATCATTTATTAAAATCGAAACCAAACCACTAATTGACAGTTTCAATTTTGTATGATTCGATTTTAATTTGAACCGTTTAAAAAAAAAATTTAAATTATTTAATTTTAAATTTATCATTTCTTTAATAGATAACTTAACTATATTTTTTAAATTCATTAATTTGATCAATTTATTTTAATTTAAATTTAAATTTTATACGTGAGAATTTAACTTATGTCGATTTATTTATTTTATATAACTCTTTAAATCAAATATTTATTGTAAAAAAATTATCATCGAAACATTCTTATTCAAAAGTAAAAATAAATTATTTTTAAAAATTTAATTTCAATTTTAATTAAAAAAACTAGTTACAATCCAATTCCGATTCCAATTTCAATTTCGATTCTAAAAATTTAAAAATTTAATAACAGAAATCGAACTATATATCTTCGATTTCAATTTCAATTTCAATTCCAATTCTGATTTCAAAATCAAAACCGAAAAAATAATTTTAATTTAATTTTTTAATCATCAATTCTGATTGAGTTCACAGTTACTGTACTCGCCCCCTGCATGCATTGAATGAAGCTTTTTTTCTTCGTTTTTTTTTAAAACAAACCTGGACCTGCCTCAAGTGATAAGTAAGCTGATTAAACTAAACTTGGGCGTTAA
>JBAMHZ010169359.1:0-14950 GCA_037177395.1 Alpinia galanga | reverse complement strand
TTCCATAAGATTTACTAGTAATTTTGTTTCTAATTAAGAAAGCCATAAGTTCCAAGGTATGTGTCGTCATCTTCATATCTATCTCTACTTGTCATTGGAATTTCATCTCCTTTTGGTGGTGAGCTCATTGACTCATTGGTAGCTCTACACAACAAGATGATAGGAGGGCAACTTCAATAACAACTCCTTTGTTAGTTAACACAACCCTTCAAATGGTCAAGGCACCCCGTGTCAGCAATCATCAACAAAATGGACCGGTGAGCAACAATTTTATGAGACGTAATAGTAAAGTTAAAATGTGGAGTTGACTCTCTTTTTTTAAAAGGATATTGCTCTTCCCAGGTGTTTTCAATTATAAGAATAAATTTTAAAATCCGATGAAAATTCAATACCTTGGAACTCTTTGGAGAAGGAGATTAGAGAACCAAATTCAAGAAAGAAAATAATTATTTGAGTTAGGAGTGAAAATGGAGAATTAGGTTGTTTTTATAGGGATTGAGAGACATCTTCAAGTAAGGTTTTTAATTTCGTGTCGTGTTGGTCTGCATGGGCCGTTCTACCCACTGACCAGCACCGGCATACTACCAACGTTATTGTGACCCTTGTATGAGGCTATCAAGGGGGTATAGAGGTCACCATGACACCTGCATGGCTTCCACGGGGGCACAGAGGTCATTGTAACTACCACACGAGGCCGCCACGACTTTCAAGAAGGCACGGAGGCCATCGTGACCCCCACCCAAGGCCGTCGTGACCTCCGCAGAGGCCTCCGCAACTCTGCACGACTTCCCGTGGAAGTCGTTGCAACCCCGTGCAGCCTCTACGCAAGCGAGAAAGCTCCACAAGGACCCCATGACTGATTTTTTTTATTTTAACTATTAAATTTTTTATTTTTAAAACAGTATTTTCTTTTCCCTATTAAATTTTCTCTTTTTGATTTTTTTTCTCTTTTATCTATTGATTTTTTCCACTTTCATTTATTATTTTTTTCTCCATTAAATTAAACAAACAAACAAAAAAAAATACCTTTTAAGGTAAATAAAAGAAAAACAAAACCTCTTTAAAAATGATTATTCTTTTCCTTTCTTAGATAAAAAAATTAAAAATAATATAATTTCTAACTTTATAAAATATATTACTACTAATAAACAAATTAGATTTAATTTTATTCTGATCAAAATATATCTAAATTAAATTGATTTTTACTCAATAAGAATCAAACATTTCACAAGATAATATCAAAACTTAAAATCAACATTCAACATTTCAATTATAACTTAATAATAAGTATCTACAATAATTATATATTAATAAAAAATATTTTTAATTAATATATTTTATATATAAAAAAAATATTGAAACCATATCAGCATGACACAATACGATACCGAAACTATATCATTCTGTTCATATAACGCAACTCCAGCACGGCTCGAAATTTTAAACCTTGCTTTTAGGAGACAACCAATGTTTGTGTCCAAATTTGAATGAAAAAGAGGAAGTAATTATAGTCCATTCATGAATATTATATCAAGGGGTGGTGCCCCTTGCTTTGTTTAGATGTCAAACACACCAAGGGGTGCATCCCGTTAGTGTTAGGATCAAATGGACTAGCAGACAAGGCGCAATAAAAACCTTTAAAGGCACATGTTAAGTCTACCCATATTCCATCCCAAGAACGACCTAAATGGTTTTTATGTTGGCCCAATTTCAACCTTGATTTCCTTGATTTTAGGCCTTGGACTGGCCCACGTGGATTGTACATTTCTTGCATCATATGTGGCCCTAGGAACTTTGTGAGGTGGTCAATTACATCCTCTTTTTCTCTCTTTCCTTGTCACACACAAGTTTGCCTTCCCATGTATTCAAGAAAATATTTACACATGTTTATCAACAATGCTAACGTCCAAGCTTTTTTCTTCATTGAATGTTAAATAGATCAAGATCTAATTGGAACTGCTCACAATTACTTTGATCACTTGAGTAACTCATCCGAAGACATTAATTCCTCATTCACTCAGGAAATTAATTTTATGATGATCTCCTCACTAAATAGCTCATACAAGTAGCTAATCGATAGAAAACCATTTTTTGATGAATTTATAGTCATCTTAGTCACCAAATCCTTATAATCTATAAAATAAGATGACTTGTTTATTTCATCTTAAGAGTTTTGAATGCAAGTTTTGCCAAATTCAGAAACAATTTTGGTTTATATTTTCTTAAATTGTTCCCAAAATGTCCTTTTGCTTTTTAGTTCATTTTAAAAGTTAAAATTCTTTGTGTCAATATATCAACCTAATTGGTACACCTTTTCAATATGTTAAGGAATGATACGGTACAATTTTTCCAATTCCTTATAATCCCATATCCCTAGATCCTTCCAATTATTTATCTTTATTTATGGCCTTTTTCATTTGTCATCTTTCCTCATTCACCAACATGGCTGAAAATTTTAAACCTAACGAATATCTTATAAATAAAAATATAGAACAATTGAGCACCCATGACTAAAGTATTGTTGTAGTAAAGTCAATCAAGTTGATATGAATATTTCATTTGTAAAGGTCATTTGTCAAAACACAGGCTATATAAATCTTGTTTAAAAAAATTTTAAATATTACATTGATATCATTGTCAAATTTTTTATGTTAACTTTTTTTTTTTACTCCTAAAGTTTTACCTGAGAATAAAAACAAAAAAGTTGTGAATAAATGTCATACCATCAAATGAATGACACATCAATTTGTAAGCAAATGTATAAAATGAAATAAAAAAAATCCAAACATTATCTTTATCCCACTGTGCATGGTCTTGTGTTCTTCAAGTCCGTCATTTTTTTTTTTTTTTACTTTGTATCTTCAACATAAATACATTGATGGACAAAATTAATATAATAAGTGAATATTTTCACTGGATGTGTGTTAACACCTAGTTGCTTGACATTGATTTACACTTATTTAGGATTTACCACTATCTAATTTGTAAACATGAACTATGAATGGTAGTTTACCAAGTTGACATGATTAGATATTGATTTTATAGCACTCAAATATCTAATTTTCATCAAAGAGTATTCTACAAGCCAATTCATAACTAACCTTATGAGCCATTCTATTTGTTTTTCACCATGCAAACTGATTTTCAACTTGTAGAGTCACTCAAGTTTATGCAAAATTAAGGTGTGTGGGGCCCCTTAATGACTGTCTAAAGCAGGAAGGAATTCAAATGTTTAATTTTTGTTAAGAAACCATGTCATAAGCTAATTTGCAAATTAGCTTGTATCTGGATTTTTAGAGAGAACTTGCAAGCCAAGAGTAATTTAGAAGAAAAAAATTTATATAAAGACATGATTTGGTTAATACATATATGGAGTGTGATTTTGCCAAAACCAAATACCAACAGCATAATTTGGTAAATTGGCTAAATTACATTTAAACAAACCAAGGTTCAAAATTTAAGAGCTTCAGTCTTTATATCAAATGATACTGCTTTGATACCATACCAGCGAGTAATTTGAGGTTGAAGGAAAAAGGAGATAAAGATAAAAGAAGTATCCTTAACTACAAACTTTGTTTTCTATCTAAATGGTATAATTGAGATTATTTTGAATGGAGACAAGCTACAAAAGAATAACATTATTATTTTAATTCATCTTAATCTATGTTATAGAATGCTACGGAGTGTCGAGTATTGACATTAAAAGATACTCATCGACATTGGCCCAATGAGTTTTGATAATATAATAGAACAATTCATTCCCACCGTTTTGTCCAGCATGATATGAAATTTTAAACCATGGAACGAGCTAGATTAATGAAATTGAGAAGAAAAAAACTTATATTTAACTGACAAGACCAACCATTAGTTTGTTAATCATAATAAATCAATGTCATTACTTTATCGCAATATTTTACATATATTAATATTGCAAATGCTAATTTTTATCAGAATGAGTATGTATATTTTTATTAAGAAATATTCCCTGTTTTCTTATTTGTTATATATATAAATACATATGCACACACGCACATAAATAGAAAATTTCATTTAGTTATGGCAGAGATATTAAGCATACAAAAAGTCTGACAAAAAAAGAAGACTGCAGTTATGGCATGTAAATCAATCAACGGATCTTATTGTCCTTTGCTAATTGCCATGTACCTTGCCTTCCTTGAAGTGAGACATATCAGCAATGCAATATCTTCTACAGTTAAGGGGTCAAATGAGGAAGATACCTTCATTTCTGAGAATTAATCACAAACATATGCATTGCTGAGTTGGGAAAAAAAATGGCTTTCAGATGTCAACATATAAGGAGAATAGACTACAGTGCAAATTCAGAGACATGACAAACTTGCAATGCCAGTAAATAGGACAAACGGCATCAAAATTTGATGCATATCAGAAAGGATACTCTTTGAAAAGTTTATCATAATATCTTTTAACCAGCCTCTTCTCCCATGTTGATTCCATGTCATCATCTTCAGAAATTATGAACCTTTCAAAATGAAACACATATCTTCAGCTTCTAAAATAAGGGAACGCCTATTATATAGAAATAAGATAATGCAATTAGCAAACACAAACTCATAATGAAATTACAAAAATGTCAAACACAAGTTTAAGGAGCACGCCTGTGAGTGCAAGCTGCTTAATATGCAAGCATTTCAACAAAACATGAATATCACTGCCCTATGATATGCAAGGACTTTAGTTTCAAAAAGTTGTTTATGTGACTGCATATGCAACCACAAATTCAATGTTTCACTGTATCACATGTTTGCACGTCATTAACCCATTTGAATCAAGTGTGCCCCAATTACTGAGGATTGACTACATGAATTTTATCCTCCCTTAGTTTAATGCAAAACTATATCACTAGTGATATTTAAATTAATTAAATTATTTTTTATTATATTACTAGCCCAATACTACGACCACACAAGATTTCTAGATTCTCCTCTCAATCTGTTGCATATTCCTAGAATCTCTAACACTTGTAACAACGGTAACATATACATACATATATATGGATTGAGTGAACAAAGGGATGGCAAGAAGAGGAAGAGAGAGAAGAGTGGAGAAAAAAAAAGGATGGCGACAAGAGGAAGGGAAAGAAGAGGAGAGAAGAGGAAAAATGAAAGTTGGATGACTATTTAGTAGCTCATTTTGTTTTCATGGTGATCATCATCAAAGTTTGTATCACCTGGTACAACGCTAAATCAAGCTTATATTGCCCGATATGGATGACAAATAATTGGCATATAGAACAACATGGATAAACGAGCAACTTTTACCCATGTGGAAATTCAGCCCAAGGGCACAATGGCATGTTTTTGCCATGTCAATTGGTAGGCAACAAAAAATGACAGTGTGCAATAAGATGACGATGCAAAATAGAACCAAAGTCAGTATAGCAGTTGGTCTCATTTCAGAAGAGTAGAGAATGATTTCAAACAAATTAGTTAAGGTTATGTTTTGAGTTGCATAAGAAATATATACATCAAGTTGTTATTAGTTTGGCATAGGAATTGTGTCATAAACGAAACATGGTAAAGAAAAAGGAAGAGAATTTTAAAAAAGAAAAAGAAAAAGGAACACACACTTTGCTTGGAGAAATATAGCTAAGAGCATTTGGAGTTGTGTCATCGTCAAGTGGGCCTTGTGCTAAAAGAAAATGCTTTATGAATCTGTGAAATAATCCTTTATATTTTATGCATTAGAATAAGTTCACAAAGTCAATGTAGGGAAAATGAGAATGCTAAGATAGATCTCTAGGATTTTTAAAGAATTCAAATTAAAGTTAATATTAATTGATAAAATGAAAGAAAAATAAGTTAAGACAATAGACACTTTAAAAATAATAAACACATTCTATACTAAGATTCATGGAATCTATTATAACTGAATGAAGAATAAAGGGAGAGAAGAAAATTCTAGTTAACATGGTTAAAAGTTACTTTAAAAAACCTAAATATTACTTCTGACAATCTTACATAGAGTTTAATTGAAGAATAATATTCACGTAGCTAACCAAATTAACTTTGACTAATAGCTCATAAAAAAATGGATAAATTGCCACATATTGTTATGCAGGAAAAAATGTTAGATATTCTCAAGCCTGGGTCATGTTAGTCAAGTTGGCTTGGAATTGATACTAGATCAGTAATAGGATAAGTATGACTACAAACACACATTTCTTACACTATAAACACATCGGTTGCCAAAAAATTCAATGTTTTTCTGTACAAATTAGCTCTAAATATTAGCTATTCCCAATTCCCAAGTCAGTTGTCAGGCAAACTTCATCAAGGGAACTCTGTACAGTACATGCCTATTCAGAACCCTCAGTTAATTGAGAATCAAAAAATTGAATGAGCATTTAAATTTGTCCTAGTAACCAATCTTAGAATAACAAGGATGTCAAAAAATATGCATAACACTGAATGGCAAACCAAATAAACAACGAAAAGATTATTAAAATTTTGACAAATCAGTAAAAGCATAAATGGGAGAACTAGTACAAGTCTCTTATGAGTTGACTTCTTTAATAAGAATTTAAACAAACCTGTGACCCTCTCTAATTGTGTCTTGATCAGTCTTTAATGGCACACTGTCTCTCGTACAGCTTGTTGTCTTCCCATAAAATTGAACTGCAAGATGCACAAACTACTTACACAAGAAATAACAACCAATTCAGTTTGCACTGATGAGATAAGTAATGAGAGTTTATCATGACTTAATAGAACTTTAATTCATAACACAAAGGTGAACTTTGCTTCCACATTATGAACAAACATTTGCTGGGACAATAGTGAGATAATAAGCATATAAGGTAAGCTTATTACAAAGTTAATCGATGCAGCAAAGTTATAATGTTTAACGTAATTTTAACAAACCGTGGCGTAAATAAAGGATATATGGTTTTGATCAGAAATGTCAAATAGAAGTTTCTCCCTAAAACCACTCAGCAGACAGTGTCCAACTATCTTCAAGCATAAGCATGCATTGGGCAAGGGTCTCAACATATTCATGTTGACACGAACACAGTATAGATAAAACTATATTGAGCTCGGACTAGTATAAATCATAGAGCTAGGCAAGGAAAAGGATTATACCAAGTGTGGCATGGGTACTCGGGCCAAACATTATTCATAAGCTATCTTTATAGTTTTTTTTATAAAATAAATTCATATTTCCTTGTCCATCCCTATAATAATTTAAAATTCTTGCTAAATTTGTGCCCAGTTATTTCGAAAAGCACGTACCACTCTTATTTTAAATTTCATATTTTTATTATTTTAGGGTAATTTTTAAAAAAGCCCTCCATTTTTAATATTTTTTCAAATTACCCAATATTTTCATCAATAGCACATGCTCATCGAGGTTTAAAAATCTTGCTAAATTTGTGCCCAGTTATTTCGAAAAGCACTTACCACTCTTATTTTAAATTTCATATTTTTATTATTATTTTAGGGTAATTTTTTAAAAAGCCCTCCACTTTTTAATATTTTTTTCAAATTACCCCAATACTTTCACCAATAGCAAATGCTCATCAAGGTTTTTATTTTGTTGTTGCTTTGTCCCCTCCCTTTTAGCAAGTAAATAACTTAGTGGCAATTTAGAAGGCTAAAATAGGGAAGTATTATTAAAGAGGCAGTTTCACAACAAAATGGAGGCCTTGGGAGGATTTTTGACATTATTGAAACCTTAGGAGCATTTTGAAAAAGTTCTTAAATGTTGGGGATTCTAAAAATTATCCTTATTTTAATTATTGTTTATTATTTCAGATTTTTTATTGTTAATTCAGCCCATTAGGTCAAGCCAAGCATAGTTCGACATGTCACCAACAACTGACCCTACAATCAAATCCACAAAGTATTGGTGTGCATGGCGGAAGCAATTTGGATCATTGGAGGGGAGGGATAAATAGTGAGACCTATAAATTGAAACTTTTCTTTCTCTTGCTAATCTCTTAGAAAGAGCATACGCGTTAAGATAATAAAACAAATATACAATGAGTAGCCAAGAGATGGGATTTATTTGGTTCAAAATCCCTTAGGATTGTTAGGTTCAAGACCTATGTACAAAGTCGCTTGTCCACTAGCTTTCCCTCTTCAGTAAAGTGTAGGTGGTGAAGAAATTCTTACAATGGTTAAGTACAAAAGAGAAACTTTTACACGGTATAATAGAGTATTCCGAGTGTGGTGTTGCTTCCTCAAGCCCCCAAGCCCATTTTAAAGTTTTTCTCCTCGATCTATCCATTGTGCTAATATGACAATGTTTTGAGCATCTGAGCACCTGAAAGCTTACTAATGCAGCTCCCAATTTTATCCATGAACAAGTCATCTCAGATCTGACTCACTAACGTAGCACTTCTCCAATCGCCCAAACCCATTTCGGGTGCCGAGAGATTTAGCAACTTGTGATCTAACCCAATTGCTCCAATCTGTGATACGCTTGCTTCGCCTAAAAGCCCTTCCAATCATTCGGACCTCCAAAATCCTCAGATTATACACCTGTTCAAATAGATAAGGTTACTGTGCATAGGGTGCTCGGATCACATCCGACCACCCGAAGTTCTAGTCGCTTATTCAAGTCACCTGAAACTCTGACTCAAGTCGACTATGACTGAGTATGCCTAAATTAAGTTTCTACCCTCGTCCCGAGCATAGATCACTCAACTCATCTCACAGTTTACCGAGCACATGCTTCTTCATGGCTTTTCGTCCCTCAAATACACTGAACCCTTTTGGCTCACTCCTCGTGTGTCCTCGCAATGGTTTAAAATTTTGACCCGTATCAAAGTTTTGGTCTGCGATCAAAATGATATGGTTTCGATATGGTATCATATCGTATCGATAAATTTCGATAATTTTTAAATATAAAATACATGAATTAAAATTGAAAATTTTAACTTAAATATTAAAAATAAACAAAATAATAATGAAAAAAAATCAAAAAATTAATTATAATAGTAAAATTAATTTAAATAGGATTTTAAAAAATAAATTTTAATAATAATAAAATTATTATTCATAATATATAAATTAATAAAATAAATTTTAAAATAATTTATGAAATATTTTTAAATTAATAAGATAATTTTATTAAATTTTAATTGAGTTAATTATAGTTTAAACTATAGTATGAGAAATTGATTATTAAGACGCATAGTTTGAACTATAGTTTAAGAAGTTGATTATTAACTCTATTAATTCCATTTATAAGTTCAAAATTAGCCCTCATGCTGCCTGCCTGACCTGATGCCGTGTCGTGCCCGCTGGCCTCCGCGGGACACCACCGCAACCCCTGTGGAGGCTGCAGGATGCCGTCGTGGTCCTCGCGGAGGTTATGGGACGTCGCTGCGGCCCCTGTGGAGGCCGCAAGACGCCGCTGTGCGACATTGCCTTGGTCCCCAAGGAGGTCGGCGACGCCATCGTGGTCCCCGCGGAGGCTACGCGATGCCACCGTGCGGCCGTGGCCCCCGCAGAGGCAGCCCGATGCCACCGTTCGATGCCTCCGTGCCCCCCTGGAGGCTGCACGACCCCTCTGCGGCCCTGTGCCCACCGTACCGGTGCCGGGCAGAGGTCGGAACGATAAATTTTGCCCCTTTCGCCCTGCAAGGGTCGGAATTTCAAACCATGGCCACATTATGGATATAAATTTTGGGTAAGGACTGATTATACACTTTATTCTGTTACAATAGTTTACCTTCTGTTAATCAATAAGCTTTGTACTGATTATGCACTTTATTCTGTTACAATGGTTTACCTTCTGTTAATCAATAAGTTTTTTTTTTTAGTTAAATGTTTTGGTGCTCCTTGTGTGGTAATCCACCTGTTGTATGTCCGGTTTGCTAAAATGAGGCATTGAGTGAAATGCTTGCACTGAATCAATTTGATTCAACTTAACAGATTGAATCATTTCAGTGGAATGGTGGTTCTATTTTATTCACTCCAATATTTAACATATGGAATGAACATCCTATTTTTGACAGAAATAGTTTTATATTTTTTTACCTCTGAACAAATTGTAACAAACAGAATTTGGGAAATTAGACATTAGTTTTGCTTTGATTTTATTCTATAAAATTCATTTTAATTTTGTGAAATCAAACCTCAGAATAGAACCACCATTTCTCAGCATTCTTTTTTTGCTTCCCTTAGTACAAATTTTATTCTTAGTGGATGGTCAGACAAACCCTCACATGGAGATGTATTGTAAGATATATGATAGGTTTAGAGCAGATCCTCTTATCGAGGTGTATATGATGGCGTAAAAATCCCTGGTTGAAGCTTTTGATTAAATCATTTTCTTAATATGATCACATAGGCAGTTCATTGACAAGGCTGTTTAACCTTGAAGATCTGTTGAGTTTGTGTCTTATGACTATTTTATGCATAAAGGGTTTGTTTTTATCTCCTGTTGGGAAAACGTATTAACTTGGCTAATTTATTTTGATGCATCAGACAGCTCTGCCAAATAAGTAATTAATGTATCTTTGTCGTTTTTAGTAGAGTTGGTAGGTTACATGTATGTACAGGCTGTAGCAGGCTGGATTGTGAGTTTTCTTAATTGAATTTTTTACCAGTGATCTCTCTTTTGGTGCATTACCTGCATATAATGAACTCACAATGACCATGTCAGTAATGATTCTGTTGTGAATGATGATTTTTTTTCTTATAAAATAATTATTTGGTGTCATTTACGGATTTATTGATAGTTCATTTTCTGATGATTATTTGCACAGGACAGAGGAGGAGCATGTTTATTCAAACACAGTCAACGCCAAATCCATTATCCCTCATGTTTTATCCAGGAAAACCAGTAATGGAAATTGGAAGCTGTGATTTTCCAACAGTTCGAACAGCTATGATTTCACCGCTCGCTAAATCATTATTTGGCATTGATGGTTAGTCCTATTTTTTTCTCTTATTTATTCATTTCTTTCCCTTGCTTTAACATTCGAGTATTGGTTGGCTTAACTAGTCGCTGAGGCAATTAGACTTAGTTCAATTTATGATAAGATAAAGGAGAGTAGGTTGAGATGGTTTGGACATGTTTATAATTTAGTTCAATTGATGCTTCAATTTTATAATTTGAAGGATTGAATTTATTAAAAATTGGATCCAATGATAGTAAAGTGATGTGAATGCCAGAGAGGAAGAGGGTGAATAATGCCTTTACAAATTAAATTAATCTTTTTCAACAAAGTCAGAAAACACAATTTGTAGTGGAAAAATGTAACTGAAACAAGCACATACCACACATAATGACACTAATGATTTAACGTGGTTTGGTAGCTCCTAAACTCCTAGTCCATAATCTATGATTCTTCAGTTGGTTCACTCCTAGGATGCTCTTTCTCCTCTTCAATGAAATGTTGTAGGTAGAAAAATTTCTTAGAAGATCATTAATGGACAACTTTGTAGGCTTATAATAGAATTCTAGGTTTTACAATGCGGCTATAAATTAGCAATTAAAACAATGAATTAATTAATCTGTTGCGGTTGTCTTCATGGTTCAGTCTGAACCCTTTTTTAAAGCCTCCTCTATGCAGCATAATTTTGACATGATTTTATTGATGTGGCACTCATTAATTGACTGATGTATTACCATCAACCAATTCTTGTGACAATTGCTTCATCTAAGGTTCATCAGTTGATTGGAAATCAACCATCAGTTTACTAACTTTAACTGAATATTGTAGCTTACAATTGATTTTTTTTTATTCTTAAGATAACACTTGCATCAATTGACTTCTCACAAACGATTAGTAAATTGCCCCAATAAAAACATGATACAAAATATTTTTTAGTCAATTGCATCAATTGATTGGCCTATCAATTAACTAATCATAAACTATTGGTTGACTACACAATTAGAAACAAAACTTACACTAAGTTTGTTAGTTGACCGAACTGCCCAGTCACTGCCCTAGTTGATTTTGTTTTGACTTAGGCCTATCTAATTGTTAACTGTCTAAGTTGAGATCCATCTATTTTCACTCAACTCTTATCTGACGCAGGGAGAAGTGGGAGGAGAATCCTTCCCCAAGCTATGATTGATCAGAGGGTTATAGAGGAATCGAAGGAGGAAATTCACAAGCAAATAAGAGCCGCCTTTAGGTTTAATGAAAATACATTTTATTAAACCAAAACAAGATGTCTTTCCAAGGGTCTTAATCCTTGTTTAAATAGCATAGGAATTGAGAAAAATTCAAAACAAACAAGACAAAGTAAAAAAAAAAATCTTAAAATCAAGTCACAACGGCGCGATTTGGGGTGAGCCGTGTTGCGCGACACGATTGTGGTAGGGCTGTGTTCTGTGTTGGAACATGTTGTCAAGTCCTAGAATGGGACATGACTTTGCCCTTGAGCACAACTAGGTTGTGGTGGCATCTGAGAACTCTATTTTTGCCTCGTTTCGATTCAGAATGAAGCACACTTGTGTCAGGAGGCATGGTTAAGCCGTGCTGACTATTGGAGGGCTTGAATTATCCTCGCCAAGGCTCAGAATGAAGTATGCTCATGCTAGGGTCCGTGGGGGTGTCAAAATTCTTGTTGGAAGCCTTAATTGCTTTTCGTCGTGGCCTATAAGGAAACAAAGTCGCATCATAAATAAGAATTGGTCGTACCGCTAGATGCTCTTGCATCAGACACCTCAGGTTAAAAAGAACTCGTCCTCGAGTTCGGACTAGTGTCATTACCTTCTCTGGCATAGGAGTTGGTGCTTGACATTGAATACATTAGAGGTCTTCAAGTGGCTAGGGAGACATAATCTGTAAGCGTTGTCATTGATCTTTTGTAGGATCTCATAAGGTTTAATCTTTTGCTCCTTCAGCTTGTTATATTCTCCAAGATGAAAGCGGTCATGGGTTAGTACTAACCACACCAAATCCCCAACATCAAAAAAGTATTTGATGCCAATGATTGTCAACTTGTTCCTTGTACTTTGTGTTACTCTCTTGGATAGCTTGGTTGACATGTTCATGGATACTCTGAAGGTGCTTGGTCATCTCTTCTGTCTTAGGATTAAGCTGTCTCGTGTGTGGGATAGGAGCCATCTAATACCCCAGATGGGTTCCATCCATAGACTATCCAAAAGGAGTAAGCTCGGTGGCTCGGTTCTTTGATTTGTTGTAAGCGAACTTTGCTTGAAGTAGGGCCAAATCCTATTGCTTTGGCTTTGAGCCCGCCAAACACCTCAATAAGTTGCCCAAACTCTGATAACCGCCTCGGTTTGACCATTTATCTGTGGAGGATAGATGCTGTTGAAATTTAACTTGGTCCCTACTTCCACAAGCTCTTCCAAAACTAACTAATGAACTTGGTATCTCGATTTGATGTGATGGAATGCAGGATGCTGTGTAATTGAACAATCTCTTTGAAATATAAGTGTGCAATTCGTACCGTGCCTATAGTTTTTTTGCAAACTACAAGTTGCCATCTTGGAGAACCTATCGACGACCACTAAGATAGAATTTGATGCCCTTTGGGTGCGAGGCAATCCAAGTATAAAATTCACATTGATGTCAATCCATGGAGCTTCGGGAATCGATAAAGGAGCATATAAACCAATATTAGTGAGGGTCCCCTTAGATCGTTAACACATATGATATCTATTTACAAAATGTGCTACATCACTGCTTAGTTTGGGCCAATAGAAATCGGACGATACGAGGGTTAATGTCTTGTCGTAGTTGAAGTGCCCTTCATTATGCAACTCACCCAAAATTTGCTGCCATAATGAGTAATCTAAAATGCACAGCTGTAATCCTCGAAATAGAAAGCCGTCATATGCCACAAAGTCATGGCGAAGACCCTCTGTCACCTCTTGAAAGATTCTGCCAAAGAATGGGTTTACTGCATATAATTCCGTAAAAGATTCGAGATTGCATGGTGGTAAGGAAAATCATCATCTCAAAGCGTCCGCTGCACGATTTAGGGTCCCCGCTTGGTACGTTGATTAAATACATCAGGGTTTTTTTTTTTTGGATCTTGTGCTCCTAGATGTTGAGATAACTCCGTGATTTATCTCAGATCCTCAATCAGCTCATACGGGTTTCAATCTTGGTGTTAGGTTTCTTTGGTCGGAACCAACTTTTAACGATCACGACCACGACTATGACGACCTTCCATGGATCTAGGATTTTGATATCAACTAACGCAGAGAGAAGCAGGAGGAGAATCCTTCCTCGAGCAATGATTGATCAAAGGGCTACAGAGAAATCGAAGGAGAAGGGAATTCGCAAACAAAAAGGAGCCGCTTCTAGGTTTAACGAAAAGAATTTTATTAAATTAAAATAAGATGTCTTTACAAGGGCCTGAACTCTTGTTTAAATAACTTAGGAATTGAGAAAATTCGAAACAAACAAGATAAAGTAAAAAAAATCCTAAAACTAAGTCATGATAGCGCGACTTGGGGTGAGCCGCGCTGCGCGACACGGCTCGTGGGCACGGTTGTGGCAAGGAACACGGTCCCTATTGGAACATGCTATCAAGTCCCAGAATGAGACTTGGCCGTGCCCTTGGGCACGACCATGCTATGATGGCCTTTAAGATATTCATTTTCGCCTCGTTCCAATTTAGAATGAAGCATATCTGTATCAGGGGGTATGGTTAGGTTGTGTTGGCTACTGGAGGGCTCAAATTCTCCTTGCCAAGGCTCATAATAATGTATGCTCACGCTAGGGGTCTATGGAGGTGTCAAAATCCTTATTGGAAGCCTCAATTGCTCTTCGTCGTAACCTAAAAGGAAGTAGGGTCACATTATAAATAGAAATTGATTGTACTGCTTACTCCTGCATCATTATCTCACCAACAATTGTCTTTTATCACGAGGTCTTTTGTCTTCAATCTTCTCATCCCTTGGATGCTTCGAGTTTTTTCTTTCCCTTTCTATGCATTCCTTCTAGCTATATGTTTACATAGTGTGTCTTCAT
>JBAMHZ010169251.1:0-14954 GCA_037177395.1 Alpinia galanga | reverse complement strand
TAATAAATTTCATTTTAGCGATGAAATTAAATTTATTCGTCGCAAATATACAATAATTGACGACGATAATTTAATTCGTCAGTAAAACAAATATTAGCGATGAAACATTAATTCATCGCTAATAATTTATCCCTATTTTATTATTTTTTTTGTAGTACTTTACCAAGTCACAACTTAGACCTTTCTTGCCAACGTATGTTAGATATTTTCTTTACCAAGTCGCAATTTAAACTTTTCTTACCAATAATCCATTATTAGACTTCTTCAATTCCAAGTCTTATTGCTTGGACTTCTTATTAACAGTTATCAAATATCAAAATTCAACTCGAGCTCAATTCGAATATGAGTAATCGTGATATTAACTTATTGCGCCAACACACAATTAACATTTACTATAGTTTTTTAATTGTCTATTATATATTTTTATCTTATAATATTTTATTTCTATTTTAGATTGCGCAATTAACATTTTTTTTTCTATTTTAGATTTTATCAAGCTGCCTCTAGCCTTTTCTAACGAGAAGACAGTTCGCGATCAAAGTCGTCGGTGGTGTCGTGACGATTCGCGCGTCAAGAACGAAAATTGATACGATGGGTGTGAAATTCAGATCCAAATCCCTTTGGAAACTGAATGTTTCGTTACCCAATATCCGTCACCCGAAATCATACAATCGTTTTCTTTTCGGTGGACTGCGAACTAGTTGTTTTTCTAGGTGGGGCCGCTACATCTAGCCAATCGTTTTCAGTGGTAGAAAAGGCTATCTTGGGCGAAGATTTCGAATCGGTACAGCAGTGTAGAAGATCTGGTTACCGCGGTTAAAAATAAGGACTGAGTTTCGGCAATCCCAAAGCATTCGCTTCGTTCATCTTCGCTTTCCCTTCTCGCATCTTCTCTTCCCCCTCCTCGCCATGACTTCCAGCTTCGAGTAGAGGTCAGGCTAATGGAGTCGCAGAAGGGTAAGCTCACCCGCACGCACTCCTCCATCCTACGCTCTCCAACCGTCCGATCCTCCATCCACAGCCTCTCCTCCATAGCCGCCGATGACGAAGAGGAGAAACCCCATCGCCCTCGCCGCCGGCCGCCCTTCCGCCGCAACTCCCCGACGCATCTCCTCCTCCTCACGCTTCCTTTCGCCCTCATCTTCCTCTTCTTTCTCTACCTCCGCCGTGATTTCCCCCTCTTCGCCAACGTCCTCCTCTTCTCCTCCCTCTTCACCGCCGCCTCCCTCGCCGCCCGCCGATTCGATCTCTTCCGTCGTGGAGCCACCGCGGTCCGCCGGGTATCGTCCGTCGAATGGTCCATCGGCGGTGTGGAGAGGAAGGAGAAGCGAGCTGGAGGGCGGATCGTCCGTGAGGGGATCGAGTTCTACAGCAATGGGGATTTCTACGAGGGCGAATTCCACAAGGGACAATGCAACGGAAGCGGTGTCTACAACTTCTTCGGCAAGGGGCGATACGAGGGCGACTGGGTCGACGGGAAGTACGATGGATACGGGATCGAGAGCTGGGCGAGAGGAAGCCGCTACCGAGGGCAATACCGGCAGGGGTTGCGCAACGGGTACGGTGTGTATAAGTTCTACAGCGGTGATAGCTACGCGGGTGAGTGGGTGAGCGGGCAGAGCCACGGAGTCGGGACGCAGACGTGCTCTGACGGGAGTTGTTACTTCGGCGAGTTCAAGTGCGGGGTCAAGCATGGCCTCGGTTACTATCATTTTAGGTAAGTTTTTTGCTCTATTAAGTTTCTGTCATTATTTTTACATCAATTTGACACAGTATTTGGTGTTGATTGTTGCACTACTTTTTGATTGAGACCCTTTGGTTGGAAATTGATGAGTTTGCTATGTGATGCATTTGTCAATTACTGCTTTAGATTCGTTGCCAATTATTCGAAAAAAGTATGTTGTCTTTGGTATTATTTGTTGTTCTTCTCATTTTGTTTCTACCATTCAAAGGCCTTTCTCATTGTAAAAAAGTTAGGTTCTTCTTTTCCTTTTGATGGTTGTGGAATGTATACGGCTTGATACTCTCGAAAGAAAATTCCTCTTGAAAGTTGAAAGCAAATAACTGGAAAGTAAAACTTGGGAATTTTCATTCGTTTTAATCTGCTTCTTTTCGTTTAAACTTTCTAATGCTTATTTGCTTTTCCTGTTTGCTACTGGTATCCCACTCTACCATACTGTCCATGACGGAGTCACAGTGAATTGGTTGCTTCTAACATTGGAGCTTGGTGATAAGTTTTGGTCAACATATCACATACATGGTAATGGATAGGTTTTAGTAAAATCATTATATCATGTTACTTGTCCAAGCAATATATTGACTATCTTCTGCTGGTCCAATTTCTTGTTGGTTGAGTTATTGGTGTTCTTCCTGGTATAGGCTTTTAGTTTTCTGCCAATCGTTTAACTCTTCTTGCATTGGAGGTAAAAGTACATCAATATAAAAGTTATTTTACTCTACAGCTATGCTCCTTTTTTTTTTTCACTTCTAGTGTATGGTAAACTAGTAAGAATATATTGCTTTCCTCCCTGTCTAAGAAGCATTTTCCCATTTTGCCAAAGCTCATCTTTATTATAGTTTCTTTCCTTGTTTTTCCAAAGCCTAGTTTCTTGTATTGGTATTAGTTTCTTCTCAGATCCATTGAATATCATTCTCTTGAAAAATGTATATGATGAAACTTCAATATGTGACCTTACTAATGGGTAACTTGAATTGGCAATATTTGTCTAATTTGCTTGGTGAAGTAATACACTATTGATAGGAAAACCTGTCTTGGGTATAGGAATGGTGACAAGTATGCTGGGGAGTACTTTGCTGACAAGATCCATGGCTTTGGTGTTTATCATTTTGCTAACGGCCACTGCTATGAAGGATCATGGCACGAAGGCAAGAAGCAAGGTCTTGGAATGTACACTTTTCGAAGTGGAGATACGAGATGCGGAGACTGGGATGCTGGAGTTCTAAAGACTCCCCTTGCTCCGTCAGATCCTACTGTTCAGTTCGTTGTTCAGGTATTTGAATGCTCACTCATCTTTCCACTAATTTTCTTCTGGTCATGGTAATTCTTCTGAGAATTTGCTGAATTTTAATGTAGGCTGCTCGGAAGGCCGCAGAAAACTCAATGCTAGTTCCGAGGGTAGAGTCACAAGTAAACAAAGCAGTTGCAGCAGCAAATAGAGCAGCCACTGCTGCTCGTGTTACTGCAATAAAAGCCGTACAGAATCGGATCGATGGCAGGTTTTGTGACACCCATGTTTAAGTTGGATTTGACTGTACATTTTGCTAACAAAATCTCAAGGGTTTTAAGCCTGGTACGGAATTACTCAACTAGTTACTCATAGGAGAGTAGTTGGCGATAGTTACTCAATTGCCGCACACACAAATTATGGTAATCCTAATTTGTTAAAATGTATATAACACATCTGATTTGAGTATGAATTTTCACAGCAACTTCTGAGCTTGTTTTCTAGGCACTGTTTTTAGGTTCCAAAGTGTAATTGATCTATTGGAGGAAAGGATGATACCATGTGCCCACTGTTCATTGTGTTTGTACTTGCAAATGATAAAGCTAGACTCTTACTTTATCATTCTTACCCACGCAAATCAATCCTTTCAGTATTCAGTCAAATCGTGCAATATTCTAACATTTCGCTATTGTAGAATGTGGTGGCCCGCTCGATCTTTAGAATCTCATAAGTATTCAAAGGTTGAATGAGGAGAATAGAATAAATGACCTCTCTCCAGTCTCCACCAAAACTTCCTCTTATTCAACTACTCCTACCTGAATTTCCTCTTGCTGCCTTTGAAAGTATGGTGGAGTCATTATTGCACGGTCGCATTCTTTTTGTCCTAGTGAATTTCTTGCGTGTCGTGTCTTTGGAGCTGCATGGCCTGCAGGCTTGTTTCATCTTTGCTCATGATCTTTCGCTTTTGTTGTTGTTCTATTTTTGGCGTCTTGTTCTTGGTGCTTATGTTTGATCGAATTCTTTGGCATTAAGTATCACGGACAATTCTTCATCTAATGCATACATTAATTTATAGGGCATCCCCTTTTTCTTCGAGAGAAGGGAACTCTTTTAATGTGGGCCAAAAGTTATGTTCTCATTGGCCCTTTCGACTCTGCATTTTGTTTCCTTTTGATTGAACTGATGCATTCAATATGTTGGATTTTACACAAAATTGGACCTTAGGATTTGTTCGGACGACTAGTGCAGTCGTATTAAAGTCTGAAAGGGCAAGGGGTCAATTTCTGAGTTTCATCGTCAGACTACCGATGATTCTATATTTCTGTGCTAGTCATTTTAGATTCTTGATTTACTCCTCTTCACACGTAAAGACAGTGATAAAGGACCACTAATATAACAGTTTCATATTTTTTTTTGTTTAACCATAATCCTACCTTAACAAATTCCTTTAACATTTCACCTTAAGCGAAGAATCTCTGTATTTTAAAGTAATCGATTAATCTTGAAATAATTGATCCGATGTCATTAAAAAAACATTATCAACTTCGAGAATAAATCTGTAAGCGAGAGTAATGGACAATTTAACATTTCAAATTTTTCATTCAATTAAAGAAAAATATTTGGAAGATACAAGACACTCTGTTACAGTAGTACTTGTTGATTGCCGAATAATTCAAAGAGAGAGCGGGATCGACTCATACGCACAAAGGCTGAATTCAGGAAAGACGGACTACACCCGAGAAGAGCATTTGAAACAGGTCAAGCGATACGAGGGAAGACGCCGGAAGAGTTCCTACGATGCTACTCCGACGCTCAAGTCAAAACACGGGAACATAACAGTAGAAGCAAATATAAAAGAGGAGAAGAAGCCAAAACCAACCTTTTTTTCGATGACCCAGCATTCCTTTATATAAGGGTATTCTGACAACAATACTCTGACGGTGGCGTGCTCTGACGGCGGCATGCTCTGACAACTGTATGAGGCAGGTGTGGGTAGAGAATACTATGTCGCCATTGATGCATCTCTTATGGGGAGACATTCCTTTATAAATGCTAGGAGCAGTACCATGGCATGGGTGTTATACCTTATCAAGATTTGCAGATAATAACCTTTATTGTCTGGACCTGTGTTACGAAACGACGTACAAATTGGAATATATACATATAGAATGTTCTTCCGGAGCAATCTGATTAAACAAGAGGTCTCCCACCGAGACATAAAAGATGGTCTCCTATTGAGACATAAGAGAGGGTCTCCCGCCGAGACATAAGAGATGGTCTACTACCGAGACATAAGAGATTGTCTCTTACCGAGATATAATAAAGGGTCTCCTACCGAATCCGCTCCACTATAATATGGATGGGTTAGGTTCTGATTTGACTAGCCTCAAGCTCTTGATCAGTTTACGCCTGCATCAGTACTCTATAAAGATTCTATGATTTTTTAATTGTTGCAATTTAACCATTCAAATTTCAATTCAGCTACACCCACGGAGACTCTCCATGAATTTTGAATTTTTTTTAAATTAGTATCGGATATTTTCTACCGTGTTAAAGTTCGAAAGGGCAAGAGGTTGATTCCTGAATTTTACTGTCAGACTATCGATGACTCCGCATTTCTGCACTGGCTGCCTTGAGTTCCTGATTTATCCCTCTTCACACATAGGGGCAACAGTAGGGAATCGCTAATGTGACAGTTTTTTTTTTTTTTGTTGGCTATCAAATAAATTTGAAAGTGCTGAAGTCTAACAAACTAGCATTCCAAAATTTTTTATCCCATTGAAAGGGAGTATCCCATACAATGTATCGTAATTGAAAATCGAAAGAATTCAAACCAAACAAAAGATCTAGTGTAAGCTTTGTGTTCTTTGTGCTTGTTATCACAGTTATTATTTCTACTACACGAAACATGAGAATTTCTTGAATCACTATTAGTTTTGTTTGACATAACAAGAATATATAAGACACGATTTGCCCTCTCTCCGCTCTAACAGTCGATCGATCATACTAACATTACTAATAGTAACTTGTCAAGTCATTTCTCTTCCTCCACTTTCTTAACCTAGAACAATAAACTTTGTTCCATGTACATCATTTCTTTTTTAAATTCATCTAGTGAATCTTGAGGTTGTTTATGACAATTCGTGATAGATGTTATCAATCTCAATATCTATAGCATATTGAAGAATAAAATGACTATAATAATTAGAAATATGATTTGTTGATTATTTGATAATTAATACTTTTTATTTGAATAATAAATAGGGAATTAATTATTTTCCCTTCTAAATTATTATTTATTTTTACATTTGTTATTCAATCAAATCTATAAAAGAAGTCCAAATTCCTGTTCAGTTGTCACCCCTACAAGGACTTAATAGCTAGCACTGGCAAATATTGTATATTACAACAAATCAATTCCCCACAAATACAAAGATATCGTCTCTTCATACGCTGATTACTAGTTTCAATAGTTAAATACTCACCGTGATTTACCTTCTTTATAATGATTTAAAGGCGGACTAATAAGGACTACTAGGCTGACAAATTCCAACCTTTTTACACAGTATTGTGTTCATTTATCATGCTACATCAGCATCTTTTAACAAAGCTTCTAGATCTGAAAGTACACGGCATTGCTCTTTTCTTTTCATGAATTGACAAAGAATGAGCTTCCAGATCAAATGAAATGATTATTTCAGAATGCATCGGCACTAAACTACACTGTTCACCAAACATCTATGCGCCATACAAAATTTGGAAACAACCATATTCAATCATCTAGATGTAAAGAGGATTTAGTCAGTTGATTTCTTTTCGACGTCTGCCTTCTGCAAGCTTGCCATATATGTGAGATAGATGGTCCAGATGAATGAGAATGAATTGCTCACTGGTGGCTGAAAAGAAATAAATAGGCTTAGATCACCAAAGATACTTGCAGGACAATTAAAAGGGTTTTTTATTTAAAAATAAAATAAAAGGGTCCTGTTTTACCTGAAGACGAACAGGAACGAATTTGAACGTAATGAAATCACAAATTGGCCAGTAAACAACACCACTCTTCAAAGTAGGAATCAAGTCTCTTCTTAATCTTGTAAAGATTTCAGAAGAAGTTTCACCTGACATAGACAGAAAGGAAATTGTGACGAAAAATGTGCATCAATCAGTCAATCCAAACTGCAAAGACTACTGCGAAGAAAGGAAGGATGACGATCGCACTCAATAAATATATCTAGAATTAGTGTTGGTTATCTGAACACAACACCACTGTTATTAGATCAGAAGCCAATGGGAGATGACAACGAATGCAATAAAAGACAAAAGGCATCCCATGTGACAATGTCTTTGGAAATAATAATTCCCAGACAATCCCTTAATCCACCTAAAATATTCAACCATCCACTATGAACACTTAGATTCACAGATCTATCATCAACAATATCAACCGTCATAAACTGTTTAAACAAAGTGCACCATGCACGACTTGGAACTGATAAAGGAAAAGAAAGTCACTACCTTGTAGTGCAGCATTTACTGAGAAAAAAACGCCAGTCATAATAGGCCCATAAACAAGTTGTCCAAGAGTCATCTTCTTGACAGTAGTAACAATGTCTCGTTTTGGTAGCACCCGGGAAACAAAATTAAACCAGAGATGCAATGAGGGTCCTGATATAAAAATACCATAACCAGCCATTCGCAAGGTCCTCATGAAATCAAAACTGTCGGAGTGTGATAGTGTCATCATCTGCTAAGGATGCACAAAATAAGGGATAAGCATTGCTATATTTGAGCAGTTCTGTTTCTTACTAAAGAAGAGAAACCATTATAGCAAATCAATAAAAAGGAAGTTGAATTTAATTACATGGACTCGACCAGAAACTTGAATATATATATAGTTAGATCTTCTATCCATAACATAAGTGATGAGTCAACAAATAAATACATCCAAAATGTTGAATTTATTCGCTGAAAAAGTTGATAAAATGGCACACCAGATTTGGTAAATTTCATATAAATGATGTTCTACATCCATAGTAGCTCCCTTCTTCTTTCCTTCTTCACATAGAAGAAAATGACATTTTGATTCACAACAGACTGGGACACCCAACTCGGGATGAGTGGGTGTATTCTGAGAAAATGTGCAAATTAAAGAAGCTTCAGGTAATGGAATTTGTAAGAAATATAAGCACTGTACCTAAGGGTTAGGGACATGGTTGACATAGACTAAGATGATCAAGTTTGATTCAAGCTAAGCGCAATAACTAAACTGAATTCAGACCAGAAATGACATTGGTTATCACTCTTAAAAGAACAAATGACAAGCTACATCCAGCTCATGCCACACAATTCATTAGCTATAAAAAAGAAAATGTGTAAGACAACAAGAAAGAACAAGGTAAGTTCATGATCATGTAATCACTCGTCAAAACAAGACAACTTTAGTAACAGATTCAAGAATTGCATAAAGCGTAGCATAAAGTAAAATATATCTAAACTCACTAATATTGACTATAAATTCAGGTGTCCAGTTAGACATGAATTAGCACTTTATTGCCAACAATGTGAGTATGGAGTCACAAAATCAAAGCCAAAAAGCACTAGAGCGGGTTAGAGGAATGAGGGTTGGTGTGACTTTTCTTTAGCGACATGATAGCACACTGTGGTCTTTCTCAAAAACCCCATGCACTTATGCTGGCCTTGATAGTTTATTTTGGGTTTCCAATTCTCCCAAACTGTTAAACAGAGCAATTTACAACTTCTGCAATCACCATTCGCAATACCTAGCTGCAATTCTCCCAGGTTGTTAGGCAGAGCAATTTTCAACTTCTGCAATTACCTAACCTAGCTGAATCAAATAAGAGTACAGTTGGCAATTTGAGTTTGGGTGTTTGTGTCATGCAGTATTTTTGTGATTTTTCTTTTCAGATTTGTGATGTTGCATGTAAAAGAAGTCATCTTCAATGTGCTCAATGTGTTTATCTGAGGGGAAAAATTAAGGTAAAAAAAATTAGAAATTGATTATAATTGTGATTTATAAGAGGAAGTAGTGTTTTGAGGATAATTTTAATGGGGAGTGCTTGACAGCAGCTTGAGCAGCTTGGGGTTGATTCTTTCATATGATTTAAATTGGATTTAGATTTCATCAATTTTAGAAATGTTGTATATGGTCTTTATGTGAGATATGTTGTGTTTGAGATAGTAATCAATTGATCTTTTCAGTCTAGAAGATTGTCAGAAAAGTAACCTTATTAAATGTTAAATTTTGTTTTCGATGGCAAATGATTTTGAAGGATCTATACTAGATCACTTGTGTGCTTAAATGAGTGGAAATTGTGAAGGATGATATATTTAATGAAAAAAAGATTAAAAAAAGTTCCTAGTTCAAAAGATCAAATTCTTAAGAGGTGAGGATGAGTTTCTTATACCCCTTCAATGAATGGCAAGCTACTAATGCTCTTCCTAGTGACCATAGACCCATGATCTGTTGCCTTTGGTTCACCAACCCTTAGCCCCATCACCTTCTTCTCTATCTCTCCAGTAGGTGACCACAACCTACTTGCATGGGTGCTGTCAAAAACCTTAGCTACACCTCCTAGATGTCCATCGATCCTTCTTCCTTTTCCATTTTGTTCATTAGCAATCATAGGTCAGTCACTGACCACCTCTACCTTCAACCAACCAATCAGTGTCAGATGGAGTGTGTGTCCTTGCCGTGACTTTAACCAACACGAGAGTTTTTCTTCATCTTATAATTCCTTAACCTCTTATTGGTGAGTTTCCTGCCATCTTGTCTGGGTCTTTCAAGCCTCCCTATTTCCTTTGAGGTGAAGTTTCTATTTCGTTGTGTTTTCTAGTGGAACCATAGGTGTAAACTTAATATACTAGGTGAATTTGGTTGGTGGCAATTGATATTTTGTTCCTTCTCATTGGGTGGCATTGCTAGTGTGAGATCAAACAAAACTATCCAGGTTTAGGGCTCATTCTTTTTCTTTTGCTTCTAATGGATTTACTTCGATATGATTTTGAGATTTGGTGAAATGGGGGATTGATCTTGGTTAGTAGTCTTCCGAGGAAATAACTTCTTTTGTGAGCATTAGTTGGCTATGGAGGCCTGGCATCAAAAATCAATCTCTAAGGAGAGATCAACAAGTGTATTCATCTAATATCTAGCTTCTTTGAGTTCTAAGAAGCCGAACTATATTACCAAGGTGAGTATTTCTTGTTTGTTGATTGGTTTTATTTTTGGAAGTAAATATCACATGATTAATGGATTAGTTGGTTTATCCTTGTCCTAGAGTCATTTGTCTTGTTTGGAAGAAGTTTGATCAAGTTTCTTAGCTTCCCTATTCTTGATGATTGGGCATAAAGTAAGCTTCTTTACCATAGTTTTGTTTTGATATTCAAGTCAAAGCCAATATTTGTTTTGATGTAGAGCTAGCTAGGAATGATCACAAGGGTTGTATCAGGTGGTTCCCGATATTATCTGAATGTTAAATACTTTTGAACCTCTCATGTGAAACATGTTTAGCAATAACTTCTGTACATGAGATCACCAATGATATAGTATCTCAACCCTTCTAACTAAATAATAAAAATAAAAATAAATATTTTAAATAAAGAAAATATGCTAATTTAATAGGGATTGATATACCAAAGGTTACGTACACATCTCCACTCTACCTGTGCACCATGGGAACATCCCCAACCAAGAACATACCCACTCCGCCTCACATTATGGGAACATCCTAACTACGAACATCCCCACTTCGCCAATACAACCCCTCCTAGAGGAGCAGACCCATGTCCCCCATCACTTGGCTACGAGAGACCACATCCAACACCTCCTGACGTAACCAACCAACAAGTCAACAATTGTTAATAACCGTTGCTTAACACGAGCAAGCAACAGCCAACACTACCTGAGTTAGGCGGCCTGGTAGTGACAATAAGAGTACAGAACCAACATCATCACCCCGTGGTCGGTGCATCTCATAGCCCAACCCAAGTATGGTGAAGGCTTGCAACCCGTGAGAGTATAAAAGGTAGGTAGCACCAAAAGAAAGATACACGTGTGCATGTACACACAAAAGTTTTGTCCATTCAACAAACCTCTCACTTAAGCATTGGAAGGGTTTTCCTAGCCATCAAAGGGGTAGCCTAGCCACTTTGTAGTAACAGTAAAGTCAAGACCGACCAAGGCTGATATAAGCTACACTCATAGGAAGAATGTCACACCATACATCACGTCATATTTTGTCTATATGGATCCATCTCTATACAAACCAAATAGTGGAAGGGAAGTTTAATTTATCCATGCCACTTTGTAAGGGCTCAGGTGTGATTCAACAATGGTTTGAATCCTAGAAATATCCTATGTGGACTCTACGTTCATGTAACTCCCACTATTGATCACAATTTTACAAAACTTACTCCCACATTATGCATATGTATACAGAATGTTAGTATGTTTCTACATGTCATCAAATGTGGGCATAGAAAGGATTCAACACACTACATTAAGTCTTGTGGTTTGCTCTTCAATTTCTTTATTTTCATGTGCTCATCAAGAGGGTCAATTTCTTCATCACCTCCTAAGGTCGAAAAGTAAGCTACTTCATTGTCAAGATTGAGTTATTGTCTAAGGTTAAGACTCTACGGGAGCATTTGGATGTCACATGACCCTTACTACGACAATTAAAACATTTAATGTTAAGTTTTCAATTTTCTTAGAGGCTTGTGTATTGGTCTCTACTCATTGAATGACATATCTAGGATAGGTCCAACCAATGGGTTTGCTTGATTGTTCTGATGTCTTATATGTAAGGGCACTACTAGTTGAGAGAGTTAGTGATCACAAGGTAAGGTAGGAGTTTTCACAAATTGCTCAATCTCTTCGGTCTTTTAGCAGGCCTTTTCGATTGAGGTTAGGACAAATAATTTAACTTGTCTTTGAATTTCAATACTCAATATGGTCTAATTTGGGGGTACACCATATTTGTAAGTTATCAATTTGCTCAAATATTCAAGTACACTCATGTTTAATTGTTTAAGATTAATTTACATAGTGTATCATTGGTTTCTAAAGTATGTTGGGACATTTTTTAATTTAGAATGCATTTCATGTCTACCTAATGTGTGATTGATTCTTTTGTGTTTGGGTGTATTGATATTAGATACTCTATTAGTATATTTTTGTTGAATCAACAAGTTTATGTTTTGCAAATCGTGCTCATCCAATTTGGGTCATACCATACTAATCAAAGTAATCCTCAATCTTAGTGACCCAGTCATGGATAGCATTTGAGTCTAGTCCACCATCAAAATTAAGGGCATCTAGTTTAACTTGATGGGTAGTATTTAATTCTTGTTTAAGTTCAGGTTTAGCTTTAGCTTAGGTTTGGGTGTTTTAAAAGTGATCTTCCTTGTCAATGACTGATTGATGGTCTTGAGGTGGTTGATGTTTATGTGATTGTTAGTTACGTGGGATATGTGATCTGTGGGCTCAGGACTCATATCCTTTAGCAGCTTGTCAATCATACTAGTAGCATAAACTTTAAACCGTTCTAAGTCTTCCACTCTTAACCAGAGAGTCTTAAGCTCATCTTCTACAAGTTCTCACCTAATATCAATTTATGTAATGGTAGAGTTTCTTATCATAGTCTATGTGGATCATCGACAAGTAATTGAATTTATAAATTACATGGCACAATAATTTTAAGGAAACAAGTCAAAACTTAGAACAAATGATGAGATAAATAGGAAATTAGAAAAACAAGATGATTTGAAATAGAGGCAAACTAATAACGAGACAAATAAGATAATTTGAAATAAGGGTAAACTAATGATGAGACAAATAGGAAATTAGATAAATAAGATAATTGAAAATAGGGGTAAAGTAATGACCAACAAATATGAAATTAGATAATTAAGATGATTTGAAATAGAGACAAAATAAGTAAGCAATCAAACACTATAAATGTAAAAGTATAAAAAAAGCAGTCTAATGCACAAAGCTCCCATCAATGCGGGATCTCGGCAGACAACATTGAATTGTACATAGCCTTAGCTTGCATTGCAAGAAGTTGTTTCTGCGACTTAAACCCATGAACACAAGATCATATGGCAGCAAACCAGCAACTTTACCATTGCGCTAAGACTTCCCTTCAGAGATAATTGTAAAAGTATATAGAAATAAATAATATATGAGTTAAATATATAATGCGCAGAAGTTAATTAACTTGTTAAATTCAAACGGTTAGTAATTTTCAAGTTAAAACGATGTTACCAAATTAATGAGAGCTTCTTTGCTAATGCTACCAAAAGGAAAGAAGTTGGATGATCAAAGCAAATCGTCATGTAGTGGACATAGAGAAGAGCTATGGAGAGACTTTTAGCTTGGGAATTAGAGTGTTAGAGTCAAGAAAGAACTTGCAAAAGTTAGAGGTTTATTGACCAAATTCAGACTTCGGCTCTACTAATAATTGATGTAGCACAATGGACAAATAAAACACAATCCAGGAGTAAATGCTCACACAGAGAAGAAAAGTGGAAATTCAATTTTAAGATGATTAAACTATAAGACTATGAACTCCTTTTATAAACTTTACTCAATAACAAATATGAAAATAAATATTCTAAATAAGAAAATATAATAATTTAGCAGGAATTATAATTAATTCCATATTTATTGCTTAAATAGAACATACTAATTACCAAATAACAAACAAATTAAATCTTTCATTATTGCAGTGACTTTATTCTTTAATTTGTTTCCATTTATTGTTGAAGTATCAATTTCGAATTATTTCAATTTCTTCGCTTCAATTGTTGCCTATTATAATGATTTATTTCCTTCTCTGCGTTACTATTATTTCTTTTTAGCTATTCTTCTACCATAGTTTTCTTCTTCACATTCATTTCAGATCTCTTGAAATCAATTTGGGCTTTGGCCCTATTTCCTTGAGAAAACGCTAAAAGACAATGCAAATCAGAATGTTGGTCACTATGTTAATAACATCTAGTAGTCATGTTAATGATGCGGCTTAGATTTCTGATGATCCTCTGAAACAGATGAGGACGGGTTCTCTCCGGCCGCAACAGTAAATGATTTCCGATCTTTTTCCTCTATTAAAGTTAACACTAGGTCAAGATAGTCACCGATATCCCGGCTAATGATCCTTCGATGCCTAAGTTAGAGCTATGTAGTAGAGGAGTAAAAGAAACTAAAGAAGAAGGATGCTATAATGTAAAATGTGTGATTAGCTAACCCCTTTCTCCTTCCTCCTCCTCCCCTTTTATACTAGCAATGAAGCATCTTTTTCTCACCTTCGCCCCACGACGTCTTCTGTCTAACCGCCAGGAAACATCTTCTGCTCTTAGGCCAACGTGAGGTGTCAGGTGGTGAATAATGATGATATTGTTAGATCGTTAGGGGAATAATCTTTAAATGAAATATTCTTTCTAGGACGTGAGGTATCCTCGTTTAGTTATTATAGTACGTGGTGACCCCACTTAGCTATTTTGGGTGTCTCGTAGACACGGATTCTAACAACTCATGGACGAGAATCGTTTCTGTGGTCCCCTCCACAAAGAACTAAAGTTCTCTCTTCATACCGAGCTATTTTCTCAGCTCGGCTCATCTTCTCTGGCTAGGTTGTTCTACTTCTCGGCACCTCTCCTCTCCTCTCTGTTGAGCTGTTCTCCTTCAGCTCGGCTCTTCTCTCATTTGGCCGAGTTGTTCTACCTCGACTTGGCTCTTCTTCGAGTTGTTTTATATTGGTTCGACACCTCTCCTCTCTGCCGAGTTCTTTTCCCTCAGTTCGGTTCTTTTCTTCTCTGGCCGAGCTGATCTTCTTCAACTCGGCACCTCTCCTCTCCGTCGAGCTATTCTTCTTCAACTCAGCTCTTCTCTCCTTTGGCCGAATTGTTCTACCTCGACTAAGCTCTTCTCTAAGTTGTTCTATATTTGCTTGGTACCTCTCCTCTCTG
>JBAMHZ010169142.1:0-14954 GCA_037177395.1 Alpinia galanga | reverse complement strand
GAGAATTGTTGAGATAGGAGATGATGAGTTACTTGTGATTGAGATCTTTAAGTATGTAAGATCCTTTTTGCAAAAGGATGGAGAATTTGAAAGAGATGTTTTACATATGATATAAGCAGGATGATTAAAATAGAGGAGGGTAACTGAGTTTTTTTTTTTAATATTTTTTTTATCGTAAGGTGCCTCTAAGACTTAAAGGGAGTTTTATAAAAATAGTGGTTAGACCTGTTATGTTATGCGGAGTAGAATATTGGCTATGAATAGAACATGTGAATAGAAGATGATAGTCATTGAGAGGAGAATATTAAGGTGGATTTGTGGCATAAGTGGATATACGAACATATGAGGATAGATAGAATAAGAATGAGGACATAGAGAGAAAGTTAGGGTTGCACCCATTGAGGAATAACTCTGAATAGTATTGATATGTACTTAAGAGGCCAATAAATGCTCTAGTTTAAGGGATATGAGACCTTGACAAATACACATGTCAATCGAGGAAGAGAAAAACGAAAGAAAGCTTGCTTAATAATGATAAAATAAGATAAAATTTATTTAAATATAGATGAAGATATAGTAGGAGATAGAGCTCATATAGTCAATCCCACTTGGAATAAAGGCTTGGTTGTTATTGTTGTAGATGAAATACTCTCTTATCCTTAGTTTTGTTCTAGAACAATTGCATAATTTGCAATTATTATATGTGCTTGTCACCTTTCTTATTCGATTAGTTTTTGTTCCTTCTTCTTTTGTTTACTTTGTAAGTATTGATTAAATTCGAGATTAATGATTATGTCATCCAACACAATTCTCAAAAGGATGAACCAAATTTTGAGCGGAAAGGCTAAAATTGGTATTTTTTAAAAATTTAAATAGTTAAACTGGTTTTACATTGCTATCTGCAAGTGCCTTTTTCATGCAGATAAGGAATTAAATAATACGAAAAGAGAAATAATTTTGAAGAATATAAATTCCAGATTAGTTCATCTGCAATAAAGGTAAGAAATTGAAAATCTTAAAAACCGGTGCATCTGCAATAAATGGAATTAAATTAAAAAATATTCAAAATTGATACATCTACAATAAATCAGAGATTTAATTTTTATTATTTAGTAATTAATATTCTTTATTTTGGTAATAAATAGGAAATAATTATAATTTCTAATATTAGTCTATTTTCTTTATTTTGATATTTATTATTGAGTTGAATCTATAAAAGGAATTCAAAGTCTTATATTTTAATTATTTTTGAATTAATATTGTTTTCAATTTGACTTATCTTTGTTAGTTTGTTCCATGAATTTCATTCCTAATTCTTGGGTGGTTCGATTGTTCGAATTCGGTATTGCATCAATCGCTATTAAAGTTGAAGGCTAATGATTTGGTTTCGATATTAGTTATCCTTCCATTCCCTATCATCCCCAAGCTTTAGCAACATTCTTGCCACAAGTCCTCCTGATTGTTCTCCTTTAGTTGAGTTCAAATCGAATATTTACACTTCCTCATACATCGCCTGCCTTGTCATCCCCTTCTCCCCCCCACACACAACAAAAAAAATCATCATTGTATTGTTGTAATAGTAAAAACAATTTAAAAAAAAAGAAAAGGAAAAGAACATGAGAAAAGAGAGGGAGGAAAAAAAACAAAAAATGGAAAAACGAAAATATTACTTAAATAAAAAAGAAAAACATTATAGCTATTTTCGTTGCGTTGCCATGATGAACATTTATGGCAACATTATAGAGTTTTGTTGTCTCTATCTTGTTGATTTTAGTCACATGGTCCCTCCAAGGCATCATCACGGCGATGGTTTAAAATATCATGGCGAAATTTTTTGTTTCGCCTACCGATCGACATGACATGGGACACTGACACTACAAGTGCACTCGCAGGAGGCGAGGCCTCGTGGCTTAGTGAGGCCTCACAGGAAGCCCTGCGGAGGTCGCACGAGGCCTTGTGGAGGTTGCACGAGGCCTCGCAGAGGTCCCGTGGTCATGTAAGGCTTCGCAGCTGTGAGGAGGCTACGTGAGGTCTCGCGGTCGCACAAGGCCTTGTGTGAAACCCTGTTTTTTACCGCACAAGGCTCTTTCTTTCTCTTTCTTTTTTATTAATTTCTTTTCTTATTCCTTTCTTTGGAAATAAAATTCTTAAGAATATTATTTTTTTCGTTAATTTCTCTCTCCTTAACACAAAAGTTAAAAACAAACCTTTAAGGGAAAATTGTATTTTAAGAATACTAAAGATAGAAGAGATAAATTGCTAGAAAAGATTACAAAAATTAAATATAATATAATTTCTAAATACTACTATAATTTGAATTAAATTATGATACATATAAATTTAGTTTAATTTTAAACTGATCAAAATAAAATAAATTTAATTTAACCATCATGTTAATCTTAAATTGACTTTTACTCAATCCTAAATTTTAAAATATTAGTTGAACCTAATAGTAAGCATTTATAGTAATCAAATATTGATAATAATATTTTTTAATTAATATATTTTATATTTAAAAAAGTATCAAAACTTAATCGGCATAGCACGATATGATATCAAAACTATATTGTTCCGGTCATATATGGAAAGTCTGACACTTTGACACCGATCGAAATTTTAAACCATGATCATGGCTAACTCATATGACAACAACCATTGTGCGTTGGCTTCCTCAATTCATGCATCGATTTCCTCAATTGCAAACAATATACAAACACAATCAACAGTTGACATAATTTCTGAAAAAGTTTTAACTGTGCTTTCGCATTTTAGTTTGCAAGAAAATAGTTGTCTTTTCTATATTCAACAAAGAGTAGATTGAGTATCATCCATTGTTCTAGTTCAAGACTTGAGTGACTTTGACATCAACGAATCTCGCATCATTTGGGTATAAACGTAGTTCCTCTTTCTAAAATTGAATTTTGTTAATTTTAAATTGTTGGCATTTTGTTTGTCTGATCTCACAAATTTATACATATTTGCATCTATTCATAAAAATCACATAAATCATTTATTCCCCAATATAGTTTAGACATCATTCATAAAAAATATTTCTCTTTTAGATTAATCATCATCCAACATAAAATATATTTCTTATTTAGCTTAGTTATCATCCATTAAATAAATATTTCCTATTATGTTTAGTTATCATCTATTAAATAGAATATTTTCTATTTTGTTTTGTCATCATTCATCAAAAAACAATATCATCGTCAATTTAATTACTCTACTTGCATGTTAGTATATCACATTCTTTCACATCGCATTTAATTTATCACATTATTTTATTTTATAATCCTTATTACTTATTAATATTTGAATTAACTTGATGAGAGAAAATACAGTTCTTACCACTATATATACACCACTATATATACTGGAGATTTAGATTTTAGGGATGTGAGATATCAACTAAATTATACTCAGGTCGATGGTGAACTTGATGAATATAATGGTTATCCTTAATACATTGCTACATTTAGGAATGACACGTATAGAAGGCAACAATCACATTGTCTTGTGCCTAAAAAAATTTCATTATTTTTGTGAACTACATGTTAGTTTAGATGCCCCTACATTTGTTGGAACTATAACCTATCCTATTTCTTGATCGATTAAGTGATTTTGAGAATTATTTTAACTGACGTAATTTTTACCTCCATTGAACTAATAAGATTTGCTAAATTCACATTTAGTGGATCAGCTAAAATTTATTGGCGATGTGTTCAAAGCACTAGAGAGCAAGACTGATAAGAACCTATCACATATTAACATGAAATGCGAAGACAATTAATGAAAAATATGTCTCACTAAACTTTAAGGGATGATTGTCTAACAAATATGGAAAAATAAACCAACATTACTCGAGTGAATTAAACTAACATATCACTCAAAGACCTTAGTTCTCTTACAATCCATGAACTTGCATCTAAAATAAAGAAGTGTGTTTAACTAAAGCTCTTCAAAATCCAACCTTGGAGAAATCCTCTAAAAATATTTTGATGTTTTGGATAAGTTTTTTAATGATGCAATATTAGAAAAACCCCTTATTAACTTGACTTCTTTAGAGTCCAATCAACTAGATACTAATGATGTTTTTGAGACACATTATATAATGCATTCATGTTATCTAGAGAAGTCAAAAGAAGCTAAACACAACAATTTAAAAATTTGCAAATCACTTAGTAAGATTCTTTCTATATTTATTTATATCTTCAATGCTTATTAATTGATTGAATTAAATGTTTTCATTTCTTATACCTTCCAAACCAAGAACTCCATTTATTGGTTGTCTAAGCACATGAGCAGAAAATGAGAGTTGCAGAGATGAGGATGTTAAGATGGATGTGTGGATATACGAGGATAGACTGAATAAGAAATGAGAACATTAGAGAGAAAGTTGGAGTTACATTTATTGAGGGAAAACTCCGAGAAACACGTTTAAGGTGATACGAACATGTAATTAGAAGACCAATAAATGCCCCAGTTAGGTGATGTGAAACCATAACAAATACGCATATTAAACGTGGAAGAGGAAGACAAAAAAAGATTTGGTTAGCAATAATAAAACAAGATAAAATTTATTTAAATATAAATGATGATATGGTGGGAGATAGAGCTTAATGGCGTAGAAGGATTCATGTAGCCGACCCCACTTAGTGGGATAAGGCTTGGTTGTTGTTGTTATATTTAATGGTATAATAAAATTTCATATTGCATTTACTAAATTAAATTTCCTCATCACATCCATATTAGAGGCATTTATATTGGATATATTTTTGTTTGGTCATATTGTGAGAGATTAATTACATTGCTTGTTTATTTAATTTTTTAAACTTATTTAAATACAAGTTCAGAAGGGGAGTGTTGGCGCAATGGTAAAATTGCTGCCTTGTGACATAGAGATCACGAGTTCAAATTTTGAAAACAGCCACTTGCAAAACAGGGTAAAACTGTGTACAATAGACTCTTCGTCAGGACCTCGTATGGCGGGTGCACTGAACTTCCCTTTATTTAAACACAAGTTCAGTTTTTAAATTAGAGGATATGCTAATTTGCTTGGAGAAATTAAGCATTCATCTTTGTATATTGATTTTGTTATAGTTTTTGTGGAATCATCATTATTATTGCCTTCATGCCATGTGATTTCAATGAATGCATGGATATTAACAGACTTAGATATAGATATTTTCTTGTTAAAAGGAGGGCCAAAAGGTAATATTCTGAAGTCAAAATGCAAAAAGAGAAATAAAGTTTGTCAATTTCTTTCTCATTAGCAGGACATCCAAACAAGAAAAACAATGAAGAAACATTGCTAAATAGAATAATTGAAATTGTTTCTTATGATTGAAAATGAAGATTTAAGAAGAGAAGTCGACAACTCGTTAAGAGCTAAGTTTTCCTCAATAGGAGAGAATAATGCAGGCAAGGAATTAAATTACACAAAAAGGAAATAATTTTAAAGAACATAAAATAAAGATAAATTCCAGATTTGTTCATCTGCAATAAAAGGAAAAAAAATTGAAAATCTTTAAGAACAGAAAATATTCAAGATCGACACATTTGCAATAAATAGGATTCAATTGAAAAATATTTAAAATCAACGCATCTATAATAAATTAAAGATTTGATCTTTTTGACACATTTGCAATAAATAGGATTCAATTGAAAAATATTTAAAATCGCATTTATAATAAATTAAAGATTTGATCTTTATTATTTATTAATTAATATTTTCTATTTTACTAATAAATAGGGAATAATTATGATCCACAAGATTAGTCTATTTTCTTTATTTAGAATATTTATTTTTATATTTACTGTTGAGTTGCATTGAGTCGAGTCTATAAAAAGGGTTCAGGGTCTTGGATTTTAATCTTCTTTGAATTAATGTAATATTTTCCTCTTTGTGAAGTTATTTCTTTATTTGCTTCATGAATTTCATTCCTAGTCTTTGGGTGGTTTGATAGTTCGAATTTGGTGTTGGTTTTCCAATTTGGTTTCTTGATATGTGGTTCTTTTGCATGTTCATTACTTAGCTCAATTTCATGTGCTCAATGCCTGTTTTTGCTCAAGTTATGATTAAGCTTCATTTTTATCTTGATCTGCCAATCTGTTTCATAGCGATTATGAAAAGTTTTCCATATGTAATTCTTTGTAATACAAACAGGACAACTTCTGGGAAATGGGTGATACTGGTCCTTGTGGCCCTTGCACAGAAATACATTTTGATCGTCTTGGTAATCGTGATGCTGCAGCTTTGGTTAACAATGATGATCCTACATGCATTGAAATTTGGAACCTTGTGTTTATTCAAGTATGATTTTTTATAAAATTTTTGCCTTGTTTTTTTTTATTATTTGAAAAATATTCTTTTCTTTTTGAAAATGATTCTCCTTCTCTATATTTCTTTCTCTACACTTCTGCAGTTCAACCGGGAAGCCGATGGAAGTCTGAGGAATTTGCCTGCTAAACATGTTGATACAGGGATGGGTTTTGAAAGATTGACTTCTATTCTTCAAAACAAAATGAGCAATTACGATACAGATGTATTCTTGCCTATATTTGATGCTATTCAACAAGTATGTTATTATTAAACCCCCCTGTTTAGTTTTGAAATACATTGAGATTTTGATGAAATTTCCCTGTTACTGTTTACAGGTGACAGGGGCTCGGCCTTACTCAGGCAAGATAGGATCTGATGATATGGACAAAGTTGACATGGCTTATAGAGTGGTTGCCGACCACATAAGAACACTTTCTTTTGCTATTGCTGATGGTTCCCGGCCTGGTAAATATTTCAAAATGTGTTTCTGAACCATATGGTTTTATCTATTTGAACTCTTAAAGGCTGTTTGAACTTTTCAGACCACCATAAGCCGTTGGAAGCAAGTAGGTTCCAGTCTTTTTCCAAACAGGGTGTCTAGCTGATTCTGATTGTAACATAGATCACTATGTTATTCCATATTTTCATGCCTAAATATGCATTTTATGGAGAATACTCAGTCCCTGTAAAATAATACTTTTGCTCACTGGAAGTCTGAAGTTTTTTCTAATCCTTAAATAATGTTGTTAGCTACTGGATTTGAGTGGGTAAAATGAAACCTTGCACAACTCTCCATTGCTAATGTTAAAATAAATATTGTGAATCTATTCACTTTCTAATAAGTTTAACTGTACTTTCTTCTCAATATGGTATCTAGAAGTTGCAAACTTTGTTGCTCTTTATGCCCCAGTTTTAGTCATTCCACTCAATATCAATTCAGTCCATCTATCTCAGCATCTTCACCAATCATTTAGCCAGATAATGCTGCTCATCAACCTTTCTTTGTTTTCCTTTTTGTGTATGTTTAGCAAGGCTGCCGTAGTCATTCCATTGACTTTTTCAGATGATTTTCAATCAGCAAGGCCATTTCAAGTTATCATCTTTGTCATCTTCAACAACTTAATCGACTCCAATTAGTGGGATATAGGCTTGGTTGGTGTTGTTATCTAAAACACCTAAGATGCATATATCAATTCATGGATAGAACAAAAATACATGATGCTCTGTTCAAACATAGGTTTCTAGTATTCTGCATTGACATTTGGTTGTTATACAATTTATCAAAAGTAGGTTTCTGGTGTTTTGTAATGGAAGAGTATTGGACAAAGCTATCGGTGAGGCATTTTTGATACTCTAGTAGCCAATTTTGTATATGGCTTAGCACACCTGGAACCTGAACTTTCCCTGTTGTGACATCTTAATTTTAAGTACGGCATGCCATGATTTTGATTGTTTATAAATGTAATAAGGTAACTCAGTTTGCCAACTTCCTATTTGTGAACGAGCTTTGATTGCATATTGTTCACAAATGTATGTTTTCTAATCTGTTCACTTTTGCCTGTTTTTCATCTAATTAAATACCTCAACAAGTGGATATATCTACAGGAAATGAAGGGAGGGAATATGTTCTTAGGCGTATTCTTCGACGAGCTGTTCGATATGGCAGAGAAGTTTTAAAAGCACAAGAAGGATTCTTTAGTTGGTAAGGAGTAAGGACAAGACTGTTCGTCATGCACACATCTTGTGTTGAAGCATTATGCTTGCGTGGTGGATGTTAGTTTCTCATTTCTTCATATTTGATTTTCTCTAACAGACAACCCTAAATATGTTGCCAAACTGCCTGCTGAAGAGGTTGATCAATGCAGAGGCCTGCCTCTGCAGATTTCTTGGTTTTGCCATTATAAGAATGTTAATGTGGGAAATTTTTTTTCAGATAAAAACAGTAAAAAAAAGGGGTCTGTATTCTTGGGATATGAATTAATTTTTTTTCATAAATGCAATTAAAATGTTTCTACTATCATGTTAATATTTCTAATAATCATGGATCGAGTTTATAGTGCTTATTGTGCATTTGAGCATTGTTTTATTATCACTATCGTAATGGATATGAAAATCTGTGGCCTCCAACTATCATAGTTGATGATTCCATATTGGATGTGTAGTTGAGAATGATTATATGATCTTTATTGTGATTGAGTGGACATGAATTTGTTGATGGTGAGCAGTCTTATCCACATATGATTGCTGCTAGGCAATTTAGAACTGCAAGTCTAAGTAATCCTATCTTGTTACCTACTAAGTTGTGTGCTGGTACCATGATGAAAAATATTAAACTCTGCTACCTAGGTGCTTTATGAAACTATCTAGGTCCCTGGGGCTACGGTGCAGCGGCAAGGCATCTAGCTCAACTCCCAGGCACCCACGGTTCGATCTCCAGCTATGACGAATTTGTAGGATTTTTCTCCAAATGGGATGACAAATCAGAGAAACTGGGGCTGCCCGTGCGAGCAATCCCCAATTTACCTCCCTCCTTTAAACCTGGGGCAATCGTAGAGGGGTTGCTAATGTTGCGGTTTCACATTTTTTTATAAAACTATTTGGAAAAGGCTTTCTTTCACAATAGGATTATATGTGTTAAAAACTATTTCAATGCTAGATCAATCTCATATTGCCTTTGTGTTGTCATTAGGATATATATTCATATATGTAACTTTGATCTTGTTTTCTATGTTTGTTATGTTTTGTCTCATGATTGCAATGATATCTAGTCTTGTAGGTACTGTTGTTAAAGTGATGGGCGATGTGTTCCCAGAGCTGAAGCTATATCAGTCTAAGATACAAGAGATACTAGCAGAGGAGGAAGCAAGCTTTGGAAGGACATTATTAAAGGTAAATGTTTTATTCATATATTTATAGAGATGTCAAATTGAAGCAATGCATCATATTTTTCCCTCTGAAAAATATTTCTTTTGTTATAATATTATTTTCTTACCTATTTGGTTCTTGCGAATTCAATTTCATGTTATTCTTTAATATATCCTAGTTGCAATCAGAACTTCTGTAATCAGTTAGAAATGTTGGTTTTGACAATGCATGAGTAATTAGGTCATATAATTACATTTTGTTCAACTGGCCTTTCGGTTAGACCATTATTTGGATTGCAGTTCTCTGTTTGTAAATGTTCAAGATCATATTAACGTGAAATCTGGGAAATAAGTTTAGCAGGGATGAACATGCAATTAATTTAGTTGTATTCTCATATTCATTTATTAAACATGTGACCAGCATTATCTTCTCCATTTATATGTAAATTTCTCCAGTTGGATGTTCACATACTGTGAATGTTGCCCCACTCAATTTAGCTGTCCATGTCATCCACATATAGCAATGAGCTTGGAAGGTAGTAGTACAGCAATAGTAACAAGGATCACAGCAACCAATTAGTTTTCTTTTGTTTATTACTATACATTATTTGATCATTTATATAGTTTTTGCATTGGTAAAAAATTCATAATGGAGTGCATTGTTTTCAGGGAATTGAGAAGTTTAAGAAGGCTGCACAGGATGTTCAAGGCACTATAATAAGTGGGCAGGCATGTGCTGTTAGTTGTTGAGTAATTTATGATTGTATTATTGTTTATGCAAATAGATTTGTCTTTTTCTGCTCTCTTTGTTGTTACATCTAATGCAGATTTCATGAGGGAGAGAAGTGAGCTAGGGAAAAAAGTTTGCAGGGAGATGATAGAGAAGCTAATCTCTCAGATTGTGTTCCCTTGAAAATTTGTTCCGCATATCTTTGGAGGGAAAAAAAGAGGGAAACTTTATTTTCTAAACTTAATTGCTAAAAACGAAAAATAAACTTGAGTTAAACAAGAAACAAAATAATGTTTTAGTGAAATCAGTGAACTTTTGCCCAAATAAGCACTTTCTGTTTGATTTTTGGGTGAAAGTGAAAATTTCAGTAGGTGGGAGAAAGATTTCCTTTACCTTTCCTATCCCTCCATTTTTGCTCAAGGAAATGGAGGGAAATGAGTGATGTGAGATTCTCTTCTCCATAATTTCATCCATCTCATTTTTTTGATTGGAAACACAACTTTAATGAAATATTCGATTTCTTACTTGGTCTTAATATGACTATTGTTTGTCATTGTCAATTACTTGTTTCCCAGCTAATTTCAAACTTTGTTATTCATATCTCTTTCCTTTTCAGATTGCCATTTCTTCTAATTTATAATTGGGTCTTTATAGAAAAGTAAATGATTTTCTATTTTCCCTTATCAAGTAGGACAGGTAATATTGAAACTATCCTTGGAAGAGGACTATTACATGGTATATAGAGGATTCACCACATAATCTAAATCTAAGATTTTTGACGTGGGATTAAGCCCCTTACACCTATAACTTTTAACTGAAAACAACACTTAGCACTACCCTCAAGCAGGAGTGAAGCCATTATACTTGTTCCTTAGGTTATAGCTTACTTGAGTGGAGGAAGAGGAGAAAAAAAGGAGTGTTGAGGGAGGGAAGAGGGAATGAAGAGACTAGGGAGTGATTTCCTTTGATTTTTTACTTGAAAGTGGAAGAGGAATGAGAGAAAATGACAACTTTAACCTTCAATTTATCATTCTCAAGATATGCAATGGTAAACCCTTTTTTCAACACTTTTCTTCTATTTTTCTCCTCTCACACACTTTCAAGTAAACAAGTGGGAAAACACAATTCAAATTGATCCTTTCTTTTCCCTTACTTTTTTGTTTTGTAATCTAGGTAGATAAGACAAATGGCTGCTTCTCTTCGGCTGTCCCTAACGCGAGTGCTCCTTCTCTCAATTAAACACAACATTAAGCTAGAAAATGCTTCACAAGGCGAAAAAATAAAACCAAGACATGACCCTGATGAAAAAGAAATGCAACACTTAGGCATCCAGAGAGAGAGTGTGAGAGAGAGAGCATAAGGCTAGATTGCAGGACATGTTACCTTGTTTTTCTCAAGTGATTTGCTCTACGACGGTATGGATAGCTTGCAATGGATGAAAGGGGAGAAGCAAATCATTTGATGAGGGTTTTGTGGTGACTGCAAGAATGTAGCAAGACTAAGAGACATTCTCTTGAGTGACTTGTCCCTGCGGTATCATTGGTAACATGCAGGGATTGACAAAGTGGGAGAAGGAAAATACTTGATGAGGTTCTCCTGGTGACTGAGGATGAAATTAGTATTCCATTGAATAAATATAAAAAAGAAGCCAGAAACCAAGCTTGATCTGGACCTGGATCTGATTGGTTGTCACTAGAATGGAGGACGGAGATTGGGGAAGAAGTGACTAGATGTTTATCTTTGATCCCATAGATGAAGAATCAAAGCTCTAATACAAGAGGAAGAAAATTTTTCTTTCTAGATGGATTGCAGTTGTAGAGAAGCACTAACCGCTTCCATTCAGATAGCAGTTTTTTTGGCATGATTCATGTGGCAGAATTGGCTGTTATTGATGAAGGAGAAGAGCTAGTAGGTGAAAATAATATTGTCTGAGCAGTGCTGTTGCTGGAGATGAGAGAAGCCATGTGTTAGGTGGCAAATATTGGAAAGTGGAAGAACGTTGAATTGAGATGCCAATGGGGCGCTGCTACAATTTGTGATTGGTGAAAGTACTGGAGGAAGAGTCACAATGAAAAGAAGAAGGAAAGGTGGGGTGGGGGGGTGAGAGGAGTAGATCTTGTCAGGAATCAACTGTTTCAGTAGGAAGAACTCCCTCTTTGCTAATTACAAATAGCAAACTTTGTCCCAAGTAGGGACTAATCATGGGGTATACAAGTGGCTATGGTGCTGCCAATTGACTGGATCTGGTGTCAGACCTAGTGCTCACAAACACTTACGAATGAACAGTGTAGAACTTGATCTCCAGGTCAATGATGATTGAGAAAAGAGACATAGTTGGAGCAGTGTCAAAAAATGTATAACACAGGTTCAATTCCTAGAGGAGATTATACTAGATTAGATTTGCGGATCTGGAACAACTAGAAAGGAAGGTACTGCCTTCTGCTCTCTCTTGGAGGGGTTAACATTTACTAAAGCTTGTCAGTCCCTTGCCAAGTTGTGGTCAGGTGTATGTTTTGAGGAAGACAATTTGGGAAGCACAGTGCAAGATTAATGGATGAATGGAGGCTGTCATCAAAATTGGTAGCCTCTCTCTGAGAGGATTGCGTTAAAGAATCTACCATTAAATCACCTCTGATATCACACTAAGTGGGATAAGTACCTCTGATATCACACTAAGTGGGATAAGTACTTCCGTATTGATGTTATTCTTTTAAGAGGACTACTACATGATGCACATATAGGATGCAATAAATATACACTTGTTTTTGTGCTCCTGTCTTTATGATCGTTATTAGTTAGAACCTTCTTGCTTTTGGTTTCTATTTTTATTAAATACTATGTTACAGTTCATACATCAAATTAATTTCTTTCTTGCACCTTACTGGGAGATGTCTATTTTTCGCAGGAGGCATTTCTTTTGTGGGATACCTATGGGTTTCCTATTGATTTAACTCAGGTGAAATGTTCAAGTTAATGCATATGTTTTACAATCTCTTCCTGTTATTTAACTTGTTTACCAATATCTATTTCTTTAGTTAATGGCTGAAGAAAGAGGACTAACAGTTGACGTGGAAGGTTTTAACATTGCTATGGAAGAAGCCAGACACAAGGCCAGGAGTGCTCGCAGTAAGGTGTGTGTGCCTTTTATTTGTTTTATTTGGAAGATGGACTTAATGACTATGATGCATTAGTAATGCTTGTTCATCTTGATTTTTTGTGTGGAATTCCTCATTGTTCACTAGCTTATGGGATTTTAAGGTAATGAAGAACTGCCTGTGATTTATTGATTTGAATAAATTTGAGAACTTACTACAGATAACACACATTGTAGGCCTACGTTAAGAAAAGGGATATGGTACTTGAATTGAACAGGATTACATATTTGAATTATTGTTGCGGTCTTGGTTCCATGTTAACTGATTATTTACTATTGTAATTTTTAGCAACCATTGCAAGGTCCTTTTCTCAAATAGTAAGTGATAATTTGAAAAAAGGATTTTACTAGTCACACCTTAGTCATTGTGGTAGTCTCACTACATGGTATTGTAGTTCAAGCCAATTATCAATGAATTGTAGAGACTTGCTTCTATTACTTGGGGTAATGATGACCAAACTCATGAATAGCTCTTTAATGACATCGGAGAATGTTGATGCTAACTAGAAATGTGAGGGGCAAGAAACTTCTAGAAGTAGAAAATTGACATTGCTATTTATTACGACTGCCAATGTGATGAATGTTGTTGTTCATTATTGTAACTTGCATAATTTATTATTGACATGATGAAATTTGCATTGATGTACCAAACTTAATCCTCTTTAGTTTTAAATTCAATCCAATCTGCTTAAAGCTTGTAAATTTAGTCTATGGTGTTGTTTAGACTAAAATACCATCTGCAATGTACTACCTCAGAACTAATATGAATTGTTAGTGCCTATAAGATTCATATATGTCTACAATTGTATGATATTGTCCAATTTGAATATAAACCCTTGTACTTTTATTTTTGGGCTATACCCAAAAGGTCTTGTTCCAATAGAAATATCTTTTTATCTTATAAGCACATGATCTTTTCCATACCTTACCAATGTAGAACTTTGTACTCTTAATACTCTCAATAAATCTTTCCTCAAACGAAGGACCACATTGAGCCACATCTTAAGTCTATCCATCCTCGAAGGACTTTCTCCAATCCTCAATCAATCGGGGCTTTTTGCCAACTGTCTGGTCCTCCTGACCTAATTAGACTTTCTGTTAATTGTCTGGTCCTGTTGACCTAATTGGACTTCCTGCAAGTTGTCCGGTCCTCCTGATCCAATTGAATTTCCTGCTTGGTGTCTGGTTCTCTTGATCCGGACATAGGAGCCTCCACTTCCTCCGTTCGAGGTGTATGACTTGATATGGATCATAACTCTGATACAAATTGTTAATACTTATAAGATTCACATATTCCCACAATGGTACGATATTGTGCACTTTGAACTTAAGCCCTCATGATTTTGTTTTTAGGCTATACTAAAAGACCTCATTTCAACGGAGATATATTTTCATCTTATAAGCATATGATCTTTTTCATGTTTACCAATATGGGACTTTGATTGTACTTTTAATACTCCCAACATGGATGCTAGTGGTTGGGAAACTAAGGTTGACTTGTATAACCATTTGAACTAAAATCCTTTGGTTTCAAATTCAGTTCAGTCTGCATAAAGCTTGTAAATTTAGTTTGTTGTGTTGTTTGGACTGGATTGCCATCAACAACGATGTATTACCTTGGAACTAGTATGGATGCTAAACTAAGGTTGACTTGTGTAACCATCTGTACTGATCTTGAATTCACTTTTCTCTTCTCTGTCTGTCAATGCTACTTGTGGATTGCAACTACTATATCATGCATATTTTTAATGATCAATTTTCATTTTTAGATCGATCCTTTCCGGACTTGTTCAATATCTACATTAACCTTAATGTAAAATTTTCCTAGGCTGTTTAATATATTCTAAATTCGTTGAATTTAATAAGCATTTCAGTTGTTAT
>JBAMHZ010169038.1:0-14955 GCA_037177395.1 Alpinia galanga | reverse complement strand
TGTTGGCCTCACACTAAACTTCTACTCCAAGAGCTGTCCCAAGGCCGATGAGATTGTTAAGCAAGAGGTTGTGAAGCTCTACAACGAGCATGGCAACACAGCTGTGTCTTGGGTCAGGAATCTCTTCCATGACTGCATGGTCGAGGTCAGATTTGCTTAATCAATTCCTTATTTCTGATGAGACTAAAATTAAATGTTTATGTTTTGAGCTGTGAATTGTCGTCGAGTGCAGTCTTGTGATGCGTCTTTGTTGCTGGAAACGACCAGTAGCATTCTGTCTGAGCAATCAGCAGATAGGAGCTTTGGCATGAGAAACTTCAAGTACGTGATCTCCATCAAGGAAGCCCTGGAGAGGGAGTGCCCTGCCACTGTGTCTTGTGCTGATATAATTTTTCTCTCTGCAAGAGAAGGTGTACTCAAGGTATGAAGACTATAATTCATTTTTTTTTTCAAAAAAAAAAAAAAATCTGGCGGGTTTTCTTTGTAGCTTGGAGGTCCATTCATTCCCATGAAAACTGGTAGAAGAGACAGTCAGCAAAGCCACGCAGACATGATTGATAAGCGCATTCCCAACCACAATGACTCAATGTCCCTCGTTCTCTCCAGATTCAAATCCATAGGAATCGACGCAGAGAGAGCTGTTGCTCTTTTAGGTACTTTCGTTGGTTATTTTGTACTCCGCAAGTAAACAGAGTTGACACATTCCTTTTTTGCTTTTAGGGGCTCACTCTGTTGGCCGAGTGCACTGCGTCAACCTCGTCGGCCGCCTCTATCCCACCGTCGACCCGACCATTGACCACGAGTATGCCAAGTACCTCCTCTATCGCTGCCCGTCACCGAACCCTGACCCGGAGGCAGTGCTGTACTCCCGGAACGACCGCGAAACGCCGATGATCATCGACAACATGTACTACAAGAACTTGCTGAATCACAAGGGGCTGCTCAAGGTCGATCAGCAGCTGCTCTCTAACCCAGCCACTGCCCAGTTTGTCAAGATGATGGCAGCTGACAACAGCTACTTCTACAGTCAGTTCGCGAAGGCGATGCTATTGATGTCGGAGCACAATCCCCTGACCGGGAATGAAGGTGAGATCCGGAGAGACTGCCGGTTTGTTAACGCTGCTGCATAAAGGCTGCAGGCTGTGTGATAATGTAACCGCTCTGTGTAATATCGTGTCGAAGTGTATCGAGTTGGGAAACAATAAGCACAATGTGCAAGTGCAGATTTACTGATATATGGGAGAAACCAATGGAAAAGAATCAAAGGTAAAACCGAGATGGTGGAAAAGCAAACATTTTTAGATCTTGCAAGAAGAACAGAAGCCGATTTGGCGGAAAAAAGATGAGAACTTTGAGGTAAAATTCTAGGGTTTTGAGAGGGTGATCGAGTATGTACTTGTTCGGTAACATCCAAACGTGTTGACGCTGTTGCTGCCGTCGACGATCATCATCGGCGGCAGCCTGTGGCTGGGCGGAGTCCCAACGACGAGCAAGTCGGTCGCCTGGGAACTTTGGCTATACATCCTGGCCCTGCTCCTCGTCGCCGCGTTCGTTGGCGTCAATCACCGCCTTCGGCCTTGCCATCAGAGGCAGCGGCGAGCGAATCCATATTCCCATTAGCGTATACCGCGATAACCGCATCGGCAACTACTCCGGCCCAGATCATGGAGCCATGGCACCGGAAGGCTGCCGTCGCGTGAATCCTTGAACGCCATCGGATTGCCTTCCACCACAGCTCTCACAGATTCAGGTTACTGACCACAAAGCTGCAATATCAGTTACAAAATGCGTCACGTTCATATAATCCAATTAGTCTAACCGAGCAACAAAGAGTTTAAAAAAAAAAAAACTAATTTTTAAAATATTTATCAATTTTTTTACTTTTAAAATTTTAAATAAAAAAATCAATTCTAAGTTTTTTTTAAAAAAAAATAGATTTTTTTTTAAATCAAACAATGTTTAATTTCCCCCCTTGTGATTAGCTTCTCTTTGGTAAAGCAATTAGAGGAATAAATAAAAGAATCAAGATCATTAATGTCTTAAAAGTTGATTTTAAAAAATGCATAAGTAATGTTCTGAATTTATTCGATAGGCAAATTAAAAAAAAAAATCTGCCTCTAGAATTAGTGACTCAATATTAGAGCTGTCAGTTTATGTTAGGTCCGTTGGGTTGACTTGCTCTGTCAAATAATTTAAATGGGTTGGGTTAAAATTTATCAACTCAAGTCCGCCGTAGATCTAAAAAGATCAACCCGCATAGGTTGCGGGTTAAGACGGGCCAATCTAAGCCGACCGTGGGTTGGCCCGTGGGTTGAAAAAATTAAAAATTATATTTTCAATTGAGACATAACGATGCAACATGTTAAGTCTAAAACAAAGGCATTCTGTACTTGAGAAAGAGCATATAATTTTTGACCACAATAGTCAATAAAAATGAATGCACGAAAAAAATAAAATTTCTAAATGCTTCTTATATTTCTCAAATCCAATTGCAGAAAGTGAGATAAGATTGATAGAGAAGAGAAACTGAGAGAAATTTTATTATTAGAAAGTAATTAATTAGAGATTTGAAGAAAAGAAAAAAAAATAAAATATTAAACATATAACACACCCTATGTTACTAGAGGGAATATTAGGATGACTTATGTATACACTATAAAAGGATTAAATGGTTATAAATTATATTTGATAAGAATAAAAAAAATTGATATATAGTAAAATTATGGCCCGCGAGTCGGTCCGCCTAACCCGTAACCCACCTTGGGTTGGGTTGTGTTGAGAATTTTTCAACCCGCTGAAATGACGGACCGGTTTATTTCTACCGACTAAATGTTGGGTTTACGATGGGTTGACCCGTCCCACCATGGAGTGGTCCACTTGACAGCTCTACTCAATATATATATATATATATATATACACAATAAAAGAATGGGGTTAACGGTTAAGGATATTTGGAGCAAGAAGATTGGAAAACTAATGACACGAAACCATTAAGAACAAAATTTAAGAGTGTTTTTGGGCAATTGTCTCATTTTTTGAGAGTATTTTAATAAATTTTAACCAATTGATCGTCTATTTTGAATGCTAGACAGGCAATCTCAAATAGTTTTAAAATCGACAAATTTCTTAAACCACTTCTACAAATATTCTATTGTAGAATTTTTTAAGTAACATCTTGACTTTCTTCTTCAAAGTGGCAGTTCTAGTATCAAAGGGCAAAATTTTAAAGATTTTTTTTCTTCAAAACTTTAAAAGAATGCTTTCTTATCTAAATTTTTCCATTATAAATCTCCTCAAATCAACTATTACAATTTCACACACTCATTTAAAAAAGAAAAAGAAAAAGAAAAAGAGAGAGAGAGAGTAACCACTAGCGCATGCCTAAGCAAACTTATCAAACAATTTTGAACAAATTTGAAAAAATATATTTTCATGACACCGGTGTAAGCTGCAAAATGGAGACAATTTCCATAGCTCACAGTTGCTCCCTCATTGGGTAAAGGACGAGAAGACAATTGCACAGTAGTTGCTAGGGCATGAACAACTATTGCCCTGTTATTTATTTTCCATTATATTATGCTTTCTCAAACTATTATAGTTAGTCCACAGTAGTACATTAAAGTTGTCACAATCTCAGTGGACGATCGAAAACTTTTTGTTTAGGAAAACACCAGTCATCTGAGATTTTTAAGCATTCAAAACTTCTTTGAATCTTGTACTCAGTAGTTGAGCTAATGCATATTATTTTGTAATCTTTCTAAGTTTTGTTAGTCTCAGTTCTGTCAATTCAAGCATTCTTACTATCTTGACGAGAAGCAAGAACTTTCACCACATCTTACGTTATTAATTTCTAATTTATAGATGTCTGATATAACTTGCAAATGGTGAGGAAGAACTATATACCACTTATGAACATGATCTGAAGATTGAATTGGTAATCTCAGAGACAGTTTCCTCGAGAAGTAGATCGAGCACCTTCTTTGCAATTTCTGCTGCTATCTCACGGTTCTCTTCCGACCTCCAGACCCTGTTCAAATTTGACGTCCATGCCGAGAGCTTCACTTCCTCTTCTGTGAGCTTCATAATCATCAGCCAATTTTGACTGTGATCTTGACCAACTGGCTCGGAATTGCTTGTTGGCTCAGGAATTGTTGAAGTTGTGCAGTTGAGGTTCTCAAACTTGGATGAGAGTCTCCTTGGGTTCTGGAATTCTGATACCTCCTCTTCTTCTGGATTACCCCAACAATTAGACCTCCATTCAGCACAACTATATTGGGTGATTAGAATAACTAAACTCACCTGAATCAAGAGAATTAGTGTAGCGGATGAGGAAAGGATAGTCCAGGACTGAAACAGGACTGAGATCTTGATGGCAGCAGCAAGGCATGTTCTTTGTGCTGTTATAGTCGTCGATTCCGCAAGGTTTGCTACTGCTGTGCTCTTTCTCAGGTGAATTCTCCTTTCGAAGCTCAGAATTCTTTCGATTATTTCTGCTCTCCTCTCCACCGGAGAATTCCTCTTTTCTCTTCTTTAGCTTACATTTCCTGCCAATTCTCTCTATTTTTCCCTCAGGAACGAAACTCAGAACCAGGAAATTCTCGTCCTCCTGCCTCAGAAAAACAGGAGCTTCACAAAGCGACCGCCCAGACTCCGGAGAAGCGCAGGGGAACACTGGCATCGAATCGAGCCCCATCATCCGCGCCACCACGGAGGGGTTCGCTAGCTGTGGCTTCTTCTGCGCAGCACTGTCACCGGCCGCATTGTCACTGAGGCTCGAACATAACAGTCGACGAATGAACGCAGACACACAACCGGTGCCAGCGTTGGAATTCAAGCAGAAGGGGGAGGGTGGCCGAGGGGTCTTCATGTGGAGGAGAAGAAAGCAAGAAGAAGAAGAAGAAGAAGAAGAAGAAGAAGAAGAGGGAGCGGTGGGGAGTAGGTAGTGCAGTTAGAAGAAGATTTGAACGGGGAGAGGAGGGAACAGAGGAGGCAGAAAGCACAGGCTTTTGCTTTTGAAATGAACAGTGACGATAGAGAGCGAGGCATAGGGGTTGGCGTTGTCGGAAGTGGGCCTTGAAGAGTTGCTTTTGGTCTGGGGGAGAGGAAGAGAGGGAGGTGGGTGGACCATAGGCCGGCAAACTGCTTGTGGCAACAACAATTCTCCACCCTTCTGCTGCAGCTGCTTCAGTGTTTTGCAGGTTGTGCTGGTGGTGGCGAGGCAGTCAAGTCAGCTGATAGTGCGACTGTGAAGCATTAAACACTACCCCATAATTAAAGATCGATTCTCCTCGAGGAAATTGACGCGGGTGGTGGTTAACAACGATAACAGCAGCTGGGTTTTCAAAACAGCAGATTATCTACAGTCATCTCTACAAAAAAAAAAAAGTATATATATATATATATATATTTCCCACTGTTTACCTGGAAACAATTGTATGCATGAGAAATTTCTCTCATCCAACATTTTGATCTTATCTAAATTATCCCTTCTTGGGTCCTCACTCAATATTTGATGCTTGTCATCCTCTAAACTTGATTTCTACTCTAATTCCAAGAGCTCCATCAGCATCCATGAGTTTTAAACTCATTTTCTGCTTCTCATTGAACCTGTTATATTTGTCATCCAAGCTTCATCTTCAGTTGGCTGGATTAGTCCAAGACACTTACCTATATCAAATGCATATCTAATTTAAATTGTATAAAATATCTTTAAAGTATCCTGGTCGAACCTAATCGTATAAAAGGAATTAGATTTTTCAACACATGGCCATGTAGATCTCATGTCAAAGAAGATTGATCTTACAAAAAGGATTCCTTCTTCATGAGTTTGGTACACCTTGACACTGCAAATCCATTGCCATAGAAGAAAGTGAACATGGATTAGAACAACAAGGCTCAAGGAAAAGGAAAAGGGGAGGGTGAGATCTAATCACAAGGAACCCACAACTAATTCTACACAAACTAGTTCTGAAAATAAATTTATCAGACGGGTATACTTGTCATGGCATAGTGACCTCAAAATACGCATACAAGGTGTGACTAAACTGACGCATGTTTTGCATACACTTGTTCTACAGTCTGCTGGTTTAAGATTTTGATGAATAATTCCTTTTTCTTAATACCTCAGTACCTTAAATACCCATACATATTCCTGAAACATTAAATCTAAAAAATAGATTATCACCGTTTAGTTCTACATAAAGCAATATGATTTCCTTAGCAAATGGAATCTCCTGCAAACCAGATGTAACAGAGATCTAAGTCACACAGTTAATTGTTCAACATGAGCTGATACACTATTAACATTTAGCACAGCTTAAGTTGAGATATACAAAGCTAAAAAGTCCACATTTTTCACTTTCCTAACCTCCCTGATCATCTTCTTCTCACAGAATAATACTATCAGTATCACATAGAATTGAACATGTAACTGGCAGTTCAAACCTTAATATTACAAAGTGATTCAGCAGCTGCGAGATTTGTCCCTCTTCATTGTTCCTGACGATGATGGTTCACCTGTAGAGTCAGGAGAAACTGGCAAAGGCTCTTTCTTTAACGTTGTTGGCATCCCGGAGATTTCCTGGCAGAAGTCCAATCTTAGTTATGTTAAAAAAGGATAGTAATCAAACCAAAATTTAGCAGGAAGTATGTGCCACAAAAAAAGTTTCTACAGATAAAAACTAATGGCCATAATTGCAAGAAAGGAAAAACAATTATTAAAATATGCATATCCATTTCAAGTGAAATTAATAAAACCTTATAAGAAGAGTTTGGACAAAATGGAAGTTGCCTACTATTCGTTTGGCTTTGTCACAAGTGGGATTGCTACTCATGCTTGTATCATTTAGTGAGCTCATGTAAAAATATTTCATACAGTATCAGAAAGAAATTTCATTATCTTGCTGAGGTCGTTCTCATGATAATAAATTTTAAAAAATAGTTTTGGAATTTTGTTTGCTTTATAAGCATGGTGCACTAGAATGTCCAATGAATATAAAAGAACAAAACTCTCTTGCACAATTTGGTTATGGTATTTGATGTTATCAATGCAGATAGAAGAGGGGAAGGTGAAAATGAAGCAACAAAATATGTACCTTCATTAAGTGTAACCTGAGATCACTTGGTCGAACTTCTTCCCCAATACAAACCATAACAAATTGAGAATACTGATATAGAACGTCAGCAGCAGCTTGCTTTTTTTGTTCAGTCTGAATTAACACAAGCATAGTAGTAAAAACTACCCAAAAAAATCAACCTAAGCTATCAAAGATATGAGCACAAAATACATTCATAAACAATAAAACATAATGAGTAATATCTCAGACAAACATGTGTTACCTTCCTAAAATGCTAATGTTGAGTCCAAACCCAAATACAAAATTGAGGGCGACATTATGCCTTAACAACTGGCATAAAATAGTGTACACCAACCTTATCAATGTCAGTCCGAGTCAGAATAAAAAAGGTTGAAGGTTACATTATGCTCAGATAGAGAATCCAAGAATGTGTGCTTGTTATTCTCGTAGACTCACATGAGCAAGAATAGTAGTAATAAGAATATGTTGGATTTATTTGTTAATATAACAATAAGATGCTGTTTCAATTAATAATAAAGCAGCAGGTAAATAATGCAATTTTATGCTATTGAAAGTGGAAAACAGTTCATGTTGGATACAGGCCAGTGCAAATGATGCTGTTTCATTTGTCAACTACGCGCCAGTAAGATATAATGGTAAACTAAGATTTTTGGCATTTATTATTGAAAATAAAACCATGTATTTATTTATTTTTATTCATTTAAACTTAGGGATAAAGGTTATATATTATTTGATTAGTCAATCGTTCTCGAGTAGTAGACTTCTTTGTTTCTCCCTTTTGTATCTCTCAGAAATGGACACTAATATGCATTCAGACTACGATCTTGCCTCAACCTTTATGCCTCTGTCCTTCTATTGGCTAATAACTTTTGGAAAGTGAAAGAAAGTACAAATACAGTTCTTTATTACAACAAAAAGGACATCTTTAACATTAAGGAAACAAAGACAGGCAAAACCACAGGGCTTACCTCAGGAATGCTTTAAGTTCTAAGAAGTTGATGCATGCTCTTTTTCAGGTGAAACAGCAAAACAACACTCATGCATAAAAGAGGCCATCTACAAGTTCCATGAAACACAAAAAATGATGGAGGAATAACATTTGCAAAACGACTGTTTGTCCATTTTGCCAATCAACTTTTCTTTCTTTTTTTAATATAGGATTTGCACGATTAATCGCAAATTTTTAGAAGTCAGTTATTAGTTTTCATAAGGCAAATACGACACCTCCAATCGTTGCCGAGGCTAATTTTAATTAGTAAACCGTGACCTTTTTCATATCACATTACCAACTTTTAATTAACAAAATATACACAATACCTTAGCTACGGTTCTAGGAAAAAAAACAGAAAATTGCCCAAAAAGGTTCTATGTTTCAGTTTTTTCCCCACTCAGGTCCCTTTTTCATTAATTACCAGCCAAGTCCCTCTTTTCCAAAATAACCTCGGTCACACTACTCACTAGGCAAGTGGAGAAAAAAAAAGCCTAGGAGAGGCAAAAAACTGAAAAAAAAGGATTTTTCTAAAGCAATTGCCAAAAAGAAAAAGTGAAAGAATGTTTTTTTTCCTCTTTCTAGATGGGAAATCCTTCTCAAAACATGGAGTGTGAATCAAATCCATATTTGAATTGAAACTGAGATATTCATGCAAGTTTTTACCTTCTGAATCAGATAGATTCATATCTGAGAGGCTGACATTAAGTTCTTTCAAAATTAACTATTTGTTCCTTTGTTAGAGGTGTTGTAGAAATGTCTACGATCGAGTAAATAGCTCTACGAATGGCTTTGATCAAATTGGAAATAATATGCAGGATTTTGTTAAACATAGGTTTTTATCTAAGGGCACACAAATTAAAATAGATCAATCCACGAATAGAATACTTGTATTCATCCAAAAAAAACAATCATTCCATCGGTTATTTAAGATCACGAAATCAATTGCAAAAGAAAAAAAATACAGAATGAACTAAGAGATGCACTAAGTATTATAGAAGTTTGATTTAGAAACCCTTTATCGGATATATACTGCGCCGAATAATTCATAATGGCAGTCAAACACATTTTAATTGCAAAGCTAAAGCTCCTGGATAATGCCTATGGGATTGGGACATCTAGTACTGACGCTGCATCAGAACCGTGATCGGTAAAAAAAAAACAATTCCAGTTTCATATGCGAGGCTCAATTTTGAACAAAAAGACAGCCACGATTACAGCAAACATAATCTTCAAACATGAACTAAAGAGCCTCACTCGTACAAATCACATCGTTGATAAACATAAATCTAACCAACAAAAATTACAATTGATACCTCGTAATCATCCTCTACGATAGCCTTCGGCGACCGCCCCATCGCTTCTCTTCCTCTTCCCGACATCCGGGGCGGCGGCTCGATCCCTAAAGCCCACTTTCACGTCCCCAGCTAACGCAGCCCATGCGAAGTTTCATTTTGGCCCTAGTTTTTAAATTTTAAAAAAACCTAACATTCTAGAATTTTTTTTAAAAGTAAGAGTATATATATATCGTTAAAATTAAAAGATTTGTGTTAAAATTATTTAAAATATTAAAAAAATTATAAGTGATCTATTATCGGATCTTAAATAAAGGTTCTCAGAATGGGTTGGGAACAGCTATTTTTGCAGCCTGGTCCAGTAATTCTCATACTGGGCTTAACAAGGTTGGCCCATTTCAGGCAATCGGATTCGGATTCGGATTCGAATCCATTGACTAACGAGGATCGAGCGATTTGAAAAAGGAAATTAGGGTTTGCTGCTCCCGCTTCACTGGCACCGTTCCATTCGTTTACAAGACCCTTCTATAAAAGTCTCGCATCCACTGCCTCTTCCTTCCCCAAATCGCACGGGGAGGTTAGAGTTAGCGACCGCTAGATCGAAGCCACGATCGCAGGCTGCTTTTGATCTTCTCCTCCGATCTGTGGCCCGGGCGCTTCTTTGTTCTCTTTTGATTACAGTTAAGGTATCCCTCTCCGCCCTCCGACTTAGGGTTTCTTTACGAACCGATCGGATTTCTAGACTTTCGAATCCATTTCATGGTTCTTATGTTTGCGATTTCTTTTCTTTTCTTTTTTGCTTGCAATCGATCATATCCAACTTTGTCGCAGTTTATTTCGAGTGTTTCTTTGATTAAACAAGTATTTGTATTTGAATGTGGATGCACTTTGTGGCGCTTTGGTTTATTCAACGAGGCTTAAATATGTATGTGCACTGGCTACTGCATCTTAGTAGTTCGGTTTAGGGGCTAGGGTTTATACACATTTCCTTCGCTGAATACTATTTATTTTACTCACATGCAAGAACACTAGCTGCTGTGGCATATTAGTACGGTTCAGGGCCTAAGGTTCATACGCATTTCCTTCACGTGATACTTTTTTTACTTACATGCAAGAATTTCATTGCATCTGTCCGTTTTTTATTTTTTATTTTTGAACTTTTTCACTTCATTCCGAGTTGGTTTGGGTATGTATAAATTCTCACTAGCTTGTTGATTATTGTTCTTTTAAATGTCCCAATCAGGATTTTGTGCAACTATTTTGTCTATTGGAATTGCATTGATCTTTCTGGTCTTAGAATATTTTTAGCAAAACTGATGTTTTCTTTTATCTTTTTTTTGTTAGTTACAATGATTATCAGCACTCTCACGTTATCATACTTCTAGATTGTTATTGATCTTAGAAGATATGAACTGGGAACTTTTTTTTTTAGCAAAGCGGTTATGTTCTTTGATCTTCATTGTTTTTTTAGTTACAGTAATGGTAATTACTAACATGTTGTTCTTAATTCTAGATTGTATTTGAATTTACAGCTTTTATGTGGGCATAGAAAAATTGAGATTGATTTTTCTCAACTACATTGTTAAACATAAAGCTAAGTAAAATGTCGATTACTGAATAGTTTGTTGCGTCATTAAGTGACCATACATTATAATTAAATTGTGCTGTTATGTCAGAAAACTTTCTCCAGGTAGATTATGGTTAGGCACTGGATTAAATTTCTTATTTTACTCATTATTTTGTTTTCTGTTTGTTGCTTTGTTGTTCTTTAGTGCCTTGAACATGGCAATGGAGATTACCCAGATTCTGTTGGCAGCCCAATCTGCTGATGGGCAGATTCGAACTGTTGCTGAAGAAAACCTTAAGCGGTTTCAGCAACAGAATCTTCCTCTTTTCATCCATTCATTATCCACTGAGCTATCAAGTGAACATAAGCCTCCTGAATCTCGTAGACTTGCTGGCCTTATTCTGAAAAATTCTCTGGATGCAAAGGATGCTGCCCGTAGGGAAGAACTGACTCAGAGTTGGGTCAGTGTGGATCCATCTATCAAATCCCAAGTGAAAGAATCCTTGTTGCAGACACTTGCATCATTGGTTTCTGAAGCACGACACACCTCTTGTCAGGTCATTGCTAAGGTTGCATCCATTGAGATACCCCGACATGAATGGCAGGAGCTTATAGTGAAGCTGCTGAATAACATGACTCAGCCAGATTCCCCTGCTCCATTAAAGCAAGCAACATTGGAGGCATTGGGCTACATTTGTGAGGAGATATCTCCTCAAGACCTGGAGCAGGAACAAGTAAATGCTGTCCTCACTGCTGTTGTGCAGGGTATGAACCAAATGGAACATAGTTCTGAAGTTCGTCTTGCAGCTGTTAGAGCTCTCTACAATGCTCTAGATTTTGCTCAGGCTAATTTCGAAAATGAGACAGAGAGGAATTTTATTATGAAAGTTGTTTGTGAGACTGCTATAGCCAAAGAACCAGAAATCAGACAAGCAGCTCTTGAGTGTCTTGTTTCGATAGCCTCTACATATTATGGCTACCTTGAGCCATATATGCAGACTCTTTTTACTTTAACTGCTAACGCAGTGAGAGGAGACGAGGAGCCTATTGCTCTTCAAGCCATTGAATTTTGGAGCTCAATTTGTGCTGAAGAGATTCAGATTCAAGAGGAAAGTGAGGAAGAAGATACTGGAAGCTCTCCACATTCTAATTTCATAAATCAGGCACTTCCTGTGCTTGTGCCTTTAATGTTAGAAACACTGCTAAAGCAAGAGGAAGATCAGGACCAGGAAGATGGTGTCTGGAATTTGTCTATGGCTGGTGGAACCTGTCTTGGACTTATTGCGAGAACTGTTGGAGATACAATTGTTCCTCTTGTGATGCCATTTGTGGAGAGTAATATAACAAAGAGTGACTGGAGATGCCGTGAGGCAGCTACTTTTGCATTTGGTTCAATTCTTGAAGGTCCATCTATTGAGAAACTTGCACCTCTTGTTCAGTCTGGACTTGAGTTCTTGCTGAATGCAATGAAAGATCATAATAGTCATGTCAAGGACACAACTGCATGGACCCTTGGTAGGATATTTGAGTTCTTGCATTCGGCAAGTAGTGAATATTCAGTTTTAACTGCTGCAAATCTTCAGCGGATTATAGCTGTTTTATTGGAAAGCATAAGGGATGTTCCAAATGTGGCTGAGAAAGTCTGTGGAGCCATTTATTTTCTGGCGCAGGGTTATGAGGGTGGAGATTCTAGTTCATCATTGCTCACACCTTATCTAGGTGATATTGTTACAGCTCTCCTATCTACAGCTGATCGTGCAGACACAAGCAATCCTAGGCTTCGTTCTTCTGCTTATGAAACGCTAAATGAGTTAGTACGATGCAGCAACCTACGTGAAACTTCAAGCATGGTCGCACAACTCCTCCTGGAGATTATGAATAGGTTAAGTAAGACTTTGGAACTCCAGATTGTATCCTCAGATGACAGGGAAAAACAGAGTGATCTGCAAGCCCTGCTCTGCGGTGTTCTTCAAGTAATAATACAAAAATTGAGTAACTCAGATGAGACAAGTTCCATAATAAACCAATATGCTGATCAGATGATGATTTTATTTCTGCAAGTTTTTGCTTGCCGTAGTTCTACTGTTCATGAAGAAGCCATGCTTGCACTCGGTGCCCTTGCCTATGCTACAGGGCCTCAATTTGCCAAGTACATGCAAGAGTTTTACAAGTATTTGGAGATGGGTTTGCAGAATTTTGAGGAGTATCAAGTCTGCTCAATATCAGTAGGTGTTGTTGGTGATATTTGCCGAGCATTAGATGACAAGATTCTTCCTTATTGTGATGGTATTGTCAGTCAACTTCTGAAGAACCTCTCAGATCCTGTTCTACATCGATCTGTAAAGCCTCCTATATTTTCATGTTTTGGAGATATTGCTCTTGCAATTGGTGAGCACTTTGAGAAGTACATTCCTTATGTGATCCCCATGCTGCAAGGAGCTGCAGATCACTGCTCCGAGTTGAGTCCGGATGATGATGATATGCAAGAATATGGTAATCAACTTCGACGTGGCATTTTTGAGGCATACTCTGGTATCCTTCAGGGATTTAAAAGTTCCAAGGCAGCTCTGATGGTTCCTCATGCAAACCGTCTTTTGAAGTTCATAGAAGCTGTTGTTAGCGATAAGTTTAGGTAGGAATAATCCATGATAATTTTTGTTCTTTCCTTTTATGTGACATCTAAAGAAAACTTCAAATTTGGTTATTTTTCTAGGGATGAGGAGGTAACCAAAGCTGCAGTGGCAGTGTTAGGTGATCTTGCAGATGCTCTTGGTCCGAACACGAAAGTGCTGCTGAAGGACCACACTTTTCACGTAGAGTTACTGGGAGAGTGTATTCAGTCGGACAATGACCAACTGAAGGAGACTGCAGTTTGGACGCAAGGAATGATTCACAGGGTATTAGTTTCATGAGGCAAGATTTATATAACAACTGCATCGCGTTGAAGTTGTCCGTCTACTTTGCCTATGGTCTTTAGCTGTGTATCACATTTTATGTTTTTATATTATTTCTGCACTTCTTTTGTGTCCTTAGTGTCCATGTTTTGCTACCCTTGGTTAAATGCTCCATATGGAGCTCGAACTTGGTTTACAGTCCACTGTTTTGTGGTCAGAAAACATGAAATGCATGCAATTGCCTAAGACTGTGCAACTGCACTGTTGCCTATTTTACTGCAGTTTTTTGGGTTAAATTTGTCATGTTGTATGCATCACAACTCCGAGTTTTAGTTTTGCTGCTTTCGCTCTTATAAAATTCTCTCTTTTTATCTTTATTGGCCAACTAATCTAAGGGCATACATGCATTACAGATTGTATATATATAATTTTCACTTTAACGACCTGTGAAATATTTCACCTAAAATATTATATTGGTTTAAAATAATTGTCAAGAAATTTTTTACTGAAAAATATTTTCTATATTAGATGAAAAAAGGATAATATTTTTCTTCTCCAAAGGACTTGGGAATAATTTTGACGGGGGTAGGATAGAAATGAATCTACAGTTGATAATGAAAAGCAGAAAAGAAAAAAAAAAAAAACAAGAGTGATGCGCAATCAATAGTGGAAGGTGAAAAAGTGAAGAGGATTATGCATTAGAGGAGCGTGAACGGGGGGCTTATGGTCGATAATAAAGAGCACAAAGAGTAAATATGCTAGCGGGGAGAGGATTGAAAGGGATTTACAGTTGATAATTGAGAAAAAGTAAGGAAAAAAAAAAACAAAGAAAAACAGTTTGATGCTCGAGCGTAGAGAATCATTCATGCGTGGGTGAAGAGTGGATGGGACTTATGTTGGATAACAAAGAGCATAGTGAGTTTGCGATTAACGACTGAGAAATCGTGTTGGAGAATGAGGTTGTAACCGTCGACGAAAAAACAACCATTTAAGTGAAAAATATAAAAGAATTATTTGCGCAGTTAATATTCAACAAATAAGTAATAATTATTCTCCTGCAGTAAAATAGGTGAGAGAATTTAATTACCAGAATTTAAATTCCGACATAAATTTT